>BMAV01008703.1:168991-234530 GCA_019973955.1 Trichonephila inaurata madagascariensis | reverse complement strand
CTAACAGCTTTCTTACGTTATTTGATACTTTTCCATATCTCTTCGTCAGTGGCTTAACGTACACCCCCGCATTGCGGGGGGAGGCAGAGTTCTAGGGGCTCCAAAGCCTGACTGCCGCTAAGTACCTACCCTTTGTAAAATCCAACTTGGAGGTCCAAAACCTGACTTTGCAGGGGGGGGGGGCCAAATGTTCTCCGTTACGCCACTGCTCTTCGTTACGTTTAATCAATATTTCATAAGGCGTTCGATTCAAACTGCTCCTTACGTATCAAATTTTAATTGCAAAAAATGTTTTTTTTAATAGAAATAATACGCGTTTACATAAATACGTTTAAAAAATTGATCAACTTAGGATGGAAAATTCAATTTAAGTTAAAAGCAGTATGATTTATTTTCAAAGAGCATATATCTTTGAAATTTCGCAATAAATAAATGTTAAATAGTTAAAAAAAGCAATGCAATAAATGTTACTCTCGCACCCAAGCTTTATTTACAGAAACAGAATCATCATTTTAATATGAAAAGATTTACTAACCTTTTCGTTTATTGTTATGATCGTGGTGATCATGATTACAAGAAACTGTTGAAAGCAGTAGCAGGGATGAAATTATAAGAAATAAAGTTGAAAATCCCATCTGTCAAAAGAAACATATAAAATTTAAGTATAATCATTCATTCATTATTAGGACTTAAGTCTAAATTGTTTTTAAGAAATATTCGAAAAAATATTTAACTTTAAATCAATGATTTTCATAACTGTGGCGTTTTAAATGCGAGACACGTTCACTCGTTCTATTTCCGTCTTCAGAAGAACATAACACAGTAGAAATTGAATTCTGTAATGAATTTAGCTTGAACATATGTAATAATTCTCATTAATTTAATCCCGAATAAATATTTAATTATTGATGGTCCATTCCTTCAGGACCCATGTTTAAATAATAACTAGTTACCCACCTTACGGGAATCTTTTGAACTACATGTATCCACCAATAGACTTCCACCCAGATCATGTGAGTAGACTTTCGTTTGGTGCTTGGTATAAATACCGATGTTCTGGAAAAGCCACCCTCTTACTTTTTGTCTTCGCCTTCAATATGTGTAAACGGCTGCAGCGTGTCTATGTCGTGCATTTCCTAACCTACTACAAGAGGATGTCTCAACAATCCAACATCTTCTACATGCACACCTGCTCTCGGAATAATGTCTTAATAGGAATTAACTACCACTCACCAGGATTACTATTGTAAAGACTTCGTGCAGCTAAACTAAGGAATATTTATTTAATTGTAAAGCTCTTGAAATATTGATCAGAAAAATATATTAGTAAACAGTGTCCCCAGTTTATTAGTCTATTTTAGATTTCAGAAAGCGTCGTCACTGTTAATTCCACACCGATCTACGTTCGTCTCTCACTCTATCTCCGCCTTCGTTGTCGCTTCCTAGAGGCCTCCCTCGGTTCTTCCCCGGTGAGTTCATCTCTCTCTGCTTTTTAACTCCCAAGTATCCGAGTCTCTCCCTCAGGGATCTTTTTCCTCTCTTGTCTCCCGGCCTCTCAGAGTGCGTGATCTCTTACCACTCATAATGAGGCTAACCTCTCCAGACTTCCTACCGTCTTGGATGCGTGGGGCACCGATGACCAACTTAGGCGAGAGGCCATTTCAGACCTGGACACCAAGGGAGAGGCCGTGGGAACAGGGGTCAGAATTCTTGACCACCCATTTAAGCATATTTTTTCCAGCAATTAGGAAAATGGAACGGACCTTTCACCGTTTGTTGGTGTACTTTTTCAGCAATTAGAGAGAGGAGGAAGGGTGCGTCAAACAAGAAATATATATATATATATATATGTGACACGTTTCTAGTCAACACTAAGCTTTTTTAAAAAAACGGTTTTATGCAGCTAGCCATCGAGAGATACTACTCTGAGAGAAGAAGGACGCCTTGTGAAAATCTGAGTGGCTTTACCACATATATTCCATAAGTGAAGTACCGTTTTTAGCTATGGGTTATACTTGAAAGTTAATGCTGACATACAGGGCTATAAAATATAGTGATCTAGGATTAGAAATCTTTCGTGTTTGGGCCATCTGTTTGGAGAGAAATTTAATTTAGTACTTGAAGATGTAATGAAAAATAAAAGTTAAATGTTTTTTTAATTTTAAATGTAATTTAATTATCCTTACGCACACTTGTACATTGATAAGGTTTTAACTATTTATTTGGATATTAAATAAACCACTCGAAAGTAAAATCAAAATTATTCGTTAAGTCACTACAAAAAATTAGAAATAAAATTTCTAAGAGTAAGAACTGTTAAGTTATATGGGAACTTTATTAAAAGTTTTATTAAATCTTGCACGTATATATTCAGAAACAAAAACGGATGATGATCCTTTTGAGAAATTTTAACTCGTCTGATAAATTATGTAGTTCCGATTTTTTTTCCAGTTATTTCTTTAATAATTAGCTGAGGGGTCAACCTGCAGAAAGAACATTTTTCTCTTATTTTATTTGAGTTTTGTGCTCGAATCACCATTCTATTAAAGATATGTTATATAGTGCGAAATGATGTACATTATTCTGTTGGCGAATAAAAAAATACCATTTAAAGGTGTCAAAGGAAAAGAGTTGGTTATAAGCTTGGATGTCCACTCTGTCGCCAATACCCTTTATCATATCTAATTCTTCGTTAAGAATTAACTTAACACCATTCCCGATCTTATTTCAGAATTTCAACCATGTGGTTTTGATTATATATGCATGCCGTTATTCGAAAGCAAAAAACATGGGCTTTTCCTAGGTCAGTGCTTCTCAAATTTTCAGTACTGGCGACACAATTTTCAATCATAATTTTATCGCACCCCCTTATACTATAATAATGTATTGAATGCAATACTAATGCACTTTGACACTAAAGTTAAAATACGATCGTAATTATAAACCGTACATATTAACAAGATAAGTGTTAAATTTTGTATGTGTTACTTTTAAGTAATAAATATTTTAAGTAAATTATATATATATACTCTTAAGTAATGGGATAATTATTAAATTATTTTTCTTTCTCTAATTTTTAAATTGGTACAGATTGCAAAACAATATTTAATTGAAGATTTATTCCCGTCATCATCCATTTCTAAAAGTACAAATATCATTAGAAAAATAGTTTAGTATATATTGTTCTCTATCATATTCATCACATCTGGCAAAAATTTTCGCGAACGCTTACGGGAATCTGGGCAACCTATCGGACGTCTGCGCAAAACATGTAAAAAAGCTGTACCTCGTACAATTCCAATCAGTTTTGGTCGAGTCAATACTTCTATAGCTACCAAATCTATCTTGAATGTACATTTTATAATTTACGCGTTAGTTGTAATTCACGGTATTAAGTATTTACGGCAGTAGATTAAAACAAAATCATAGATATATTTTCAGTCGTAGCGAACATTCGATGAAAATAAAGTATCAACAAGTACTCAGACGAACATGGTTCCGAAAATTAAATCAAGGAAATATTCTCAAGAATACTTAAATTTTGGATTTACTATTACTGAAAAAAATGGAGGAAAAAAAAACCCTGTGCTAAAACTTACAAATCTGAAGAACAACATGCGAAAGTTGTTTTTAAGACCATAGAAAATCATTTAGCCATGTTGGTATAGAATTATAAAAAGTATTTTCTTGCTGAGGACAACTTAATAGCAAGTCACGAGTGGATTAGGGATCCATTTCATAATACTTCAGAAGGGCTCTCAACTGCCGAAGAAGAAATCTTCATAGATTTCACATCCAGTGGCATAGTGAAAAGGCAATTTTCAAATAAATAGCTCTTTGAATTTTGGGCAGAGGTGAATGATGAATTTTCTGCACTGCAAATAAAAGCATTTCGTATACTATTACCATTTTCAACATCCTACCTCTGTGAAACCGCAATTTCTGCTGTGGTTGCTTTGAAGACAAACTATAGATCTCCACTGAATATAGAAAAAGAACTCACACAGAGTATGAATTTCTAATATGAAGCTTTCCTTTGAAAAACTTTGCTCTGCAAAACAAGCCCATGGAAGTCACTAATAATTATTAAACTTGTTCTTATACTGGCTGAAGTACCCACTCTTCATGCGAGTTTATTTTTTTTAAAAAAAAATATTACATTATTCTTGATATAATAGCTTTATTTTAAGGAAAGTAAAACCAAATGCATGACAATGTATACAAAATGTAAAATGATTTTTTGAAATGAATGCTCCTTTTATAAATTGTTTTGAACGAGCTGTAATTTTAAGCCCCGCAGAATTAGCATTTAGAATTAATGTCAAATAATGAAAAAGAATGCAAAAGAATGCAAAATTTAATGAAGAATAATTGCGTTATTTTTAATATTTAAAGCGCGAAAAATTCAAAATGTTTTAGCCCCATACTACGTGTGCACTCAATACTAACGTTAATGGTTGAGCTGAGAGATTCATCCTAATCCCTTTTTTATAATTATTTTACTATACACGATAAAAATCACAATTTCAGTGAATAATTTTACTAAGAGAAAATATACTTACCTATTTCAAGAACTTTACAATTTTTCTTTGATCATATGAGAAAAAATACATTAACACTGAACTAAATTGTTCCAAATGTAATTGTTCCTTAATAAAGGACACAAATCACAAACACTTTTCGCCAACATTACAAGAATGTTATTTGCAAGCAAAACTGGTATATTTTGTTCACGTTATTGTAGTTTTTATGGTCTTTGATGATCAACAAATATCCTGTTGAACTTTTTCTTGCTTGTGTCTTTTTGACAGGGTGAAGTGTATTTTGCGGTACACTTTTGGCTTCATATTTTTCTTGATGGAGTTCTTTAAGTAGCTATTGAAATTTTTCCTTTAGTTTCATGTTCATTGCTTTTCTCAACTTTATTTTCGATATCATGATTAATATGCATTATTTCATAAAGTTTTACCCTTGCTTGATCAGTTTTATCTTCCTTCAACAAAGATCACAGATGTCCATTTCTTTTTTTATATTCTGCTCATTTACATTTATAAACCATAATAAGTCGTACAACACAACACTCAAAACCCCTTAGTTATTCATAGGGGAAAGTGCAGCATGTTCATAGAAAATATTTTTGAACAAAAGTGGTCGCGCCGGGAAGTCGGTCAAAACAAGTACCTTAAGATAGCAAAAAAAAAAAAAAAAAAAACGTTTGCCAATCCCGAAAAAGAGGGATATATGAGATGGATTCATTTTATGTCCCATTAAGACTGTCATATTGGAGGATACTCTGTCAAGGTAATTGATAAGAAATAAACAGTTTTTTCAGAATTAACGATTTCGTGAGCCTGGGGGGACTCTGCGCATCGTGCGACCGCTCCCGTGTTAAATGTGTATTCAATATAAAATAGTTCTAAAAAAGAACTGTAAAACGTTTTTCATTATACCTTACATGTTTCAGAATACTTATAAAAATAACTCTTGGCCAAATAATTTTTCAAATTGCTCAATATGCTTATCCATATATCCTAAAACTCTTTCACACGGAAAAAAAAGTGCAGCACACATATGATATTTACAACTTCCCTAAAAATGCGGGTCGGAGATAATCATACCAGCAAGTTCAAAGGTCAGCAAAAGTAGTACTTTAGGTTAAAAGTAACGTAATAAAAAATCTCTCATCGGGGGATTACAGCAAAGCAAACAGAATTTTTTTTTATTTGGTTATAGGATCAAAGATAGCTAATGAGTGTTTGAAGTAGAATCTTTTATTTTTGATGACGTATATCGCCAGATGATATGTATAAATTATATCAATGAAAATCTGTATATTTTCTTTTGTCAGAAAGAATTTTGTTATATATCATTCCAGTAAATTAATTTTTTAACCTTTTATTTTTGATATGCTCACACCCCCCTCATTGGGTTACCGTAACCCCCTAGGGGGCACGCCCCACAGTTTGAGAAACGCGGTCCTAGGTGCATGGTTACTCATGAGCACATCTGTTCAGATGTGGAAAATCTAACTAAAAAAGAAAAAAAAAGTTTTCGCTCAAAATTTGTACATGTGGCAACTTTTCTTCCAGATGTCCTAGGTGTTGTTGACAAATACTCTGCTCTGAAACGCCAGTTTCAAGAATAAGTTTTTGAGGGTTTTATAGTTAAAAAACCGACTAGACATTTTCTGTCTAAAGTTGACATTAAATTTCAAGTGTTTTTCGAATGTTTTGGGAAAATCATTGCCCCTTCTTATTGTTTTAAATCAATTAAAAATTATGATCTATTCTCGTAGTGCAAACCACCCATGTGTGCAGCGATGTGTTATACTCGAGTTTAAAAGATATTTCATGAGTAAGTGGAAAGGGAAAATGTACCACAGAGGCTGTAGCCTTGGTTCAAAATTAAAAAGATTTTCCGAAAGCTCTCGTGTTGCGTCCATGTGCCACGTTAGTTGCTGTGTAGAGGGGGCCGAAGCACGCTAAATTTGTTGCGGTTCAATGTCCTCTCGTTGGTGTGATGTTGGTAGTAAAGAGAGGGAGTGCTATAGCTCAGGTGTTTATTTTCAGACTAAGGCTCAAAATGGCTAAGTCCGTTGCTTTGTAGTTTGATTTTAATAAAACTCTCACTATCCCACGTTAAGAAATACATCAATTAAACGAGGGAAACATTTAGAAAATAATATTTACATAGGAATATCAAAAGTTAAATTTCCTAGTGCAACTTCTTTTCTTTTGTTTAAAAAGTAACTATATTGCTAAATTGAGTATTCTTCTTTTGGGGTGACCGATAATTTTATTTTTAGGTTTCCGAATAATTTATTCATATTGCGGTTGAAAAATTAAACAATCGTTTGATAACAACGCTCAGTACAAGTGGCGATTTCACAAACAGCAAAGTTCAAATTGGTTTCGATGCTCCTTATCTCACTCTACCTTATCAGAAGATAAAATAGCAGGCTATTAAACTTAAACGACTGCAGTATGATACCTCAGTCACAGTTTTTCTGAGTGCGGTTTCAGGACGTGCTATTAAATTCGGCGGGAGAAGACCTTCCTTTCAAGAATTAAAAAATATATTTTCCACAGATAAGACTATATTCAGATAAGACAAGATATAAATTTTCTTCAAAATAATGGATTTTTCGCATATACCTACCACCACTAAACTGTGGAATACTTATGCTTCTAGTTTAGATCAGTGATTATCATCTAAAAATAGGGTGGCGAACTTTTATGGGTCAACGTGCCATTTTTCCAAAAGAAGTGTTAAGTGAGATAAAGAGTGCCATCAAATAATTTTGAATTGTAATTAATGGGGAAATAATATAACTAAATACTAAGAAAACAAAACTCTTTATTTACTATGAAAAAATACTTTTTATACTGTATAGTTGTGAATGTTTTAGTTATAATGTAATTTAAATTAAAGTAACATTAGTGTGACTTCTGTTGTTGTAGATTAGATGACAAATAACTTATATTAGGATTGTATGATGTTACTTTTAGTACAATGCATGCTGAATTGGAGTCATCTGCCAATCGTTTTTTAAGCAAATAATTTGTTCCGTGGTTCACTTTTTTGACAAGAAGATTTGCTATTTATTTCAAAATGCCGTTGCACAAATGATGTTTTACATACCATTATACCAGAACATAAAACCGCTTGTCGCCTTTACTAATAATGTCATATTTTTAGATTCACCCAATTTGAAATTCTCTGTTACACTTACTATCTTGCCCTTTTTATTCTTTTGCTAAACTAGACATGTTAAATAACACTTTAAATATAACACAAATATACTTTAAAATACAGTTGTGTCAATAAAATTGACTATGCCATGCATAGACAAACCTTGCATCATAAGAAATCCATGGCGTAACTAAGGCAGGACAAAACCAAACGAGGGTGCACCGCGACCCATCACTCACGTTTGTTCGTAATACTTCATGGTTAACTTTGTTATTTTAAAATAAAATGCAAAACATTTTTATCGCTGGCGTGCCCAAAATATTGTGTCGCGTGTCATGGCCCGCGACACAATATTGGCACGCGTACCAATGGTTCGCCATTCCTGATCTAGAGCAAATTTTTTATTTCTTGCAACTGGCAGCACTGCATGCAGAACCGAGTACCAAATGTCATGTAACTCTAACTAGTTTTGTTGTAGCTTGTGACATGTGTTAAAGCAATGTTTACTATAAATGAGTGTAATCAGTAAGAGTAATACAAATAAATGTAATCAGAATTAGTAAAATGCGGGCCTAAATCAATGAAAAGAAAGAAATATGAAGCAAATTTCAAATTAAAAGCCCTTAATGTATCTAAAGAATCAAACAACCCTACTGCAACAGGTATTTTTGATATAACAGATGACATCAAGATGTTAGAAAAAGATTGATGAGGCTATAAAAATTACAATTGGAAAAAAAATTTCTATGAGGAGTTTAAGGGCTTGTTTATCTAGATTTAGAAAATAACGTCTCGTAAAGTGTGCGAGAGCAGAGTCAGAATTGTTATGTTGTTACTAGATACATATAATTAAGACAAATGTATTGAAGAGTACATAGATCGATTCACAGAACAGGGGAAAAAATTTTAAATGAAAATAGATCCCGAATTGAATACTCAGAAGTAAGCTAATATAAAGCTTACAAAAATTTACTCAATTATCTGAAATTAACAAGCGAATTTGACTGAAAATTAGTGCAAACTGTGTTTCAACTGTTTTACCTCTTCCTATAAAGGAATAAGATTCCATAATGCAAATATATATATATATATATATATATATATATTACAAGTTATTTGATTATATTAATTTAATTGATCTGTTATTGTTATAATTTAGTTCCTTCTGATGAATTAAAATTATCAATTTAATTCATGACTGTAACCCCCCGTTATTTAGACTCTTCCTGTGCAAATTATATAAACTGTTCTCATTGAATTAAGAAATCTTTTTCTTATTTTAAGAAATGTCATTTGCTAAACAGTAGTATAATATACAGTTTACATTATATTATATGTTCTTTAAATATATGCTGACTTGTTTTAAGCTAATGCGTATAACGTTGTTTACTTAGAAGCGAAAGTGAGAACTCAAAATAATAGATACATATGTAATCTCTTTTTTTTAAATGATTATGATCTCTGTTCAAAAGCATTAATGCTCTGAAACTTCTTTTGTTTTGTTATGTGCTATTTTTGATAACATCATTTATGTGTATAATTTTTAGTAGAAAAATGTGTATTACTTAAGATTTTCCTCAGTTACATAAAATATTCAGTGGTTTAAAAGAAAAAAGAATATTTATCCATTTCCTTTCTCTTGCTAGAAGTAATTTTAAGCTATGATTCATTTTTGAAACTATGATGAGATATTTTATGCAGCGTAAGCGAAAATAAATAAAATAGAAAAAAAAAAAGACAGTTCAAGGTTGTACGAAACGTTCAACAAATAATCCTGAGTTCTATGCATGTTTTTTTTATGGTATAAAGTGTAATAACTTATTTTTCTTTTTGAATATTAATAAGAAATTTTGTTTTGGCTAAGTAGAACTTTTATTTATGCGTATATGATTTTTTATTTTATTTGTGGTATGATATATTTCAAATGTGTTTTCCGATCATTTTGATGATTTTTTTTTTAATCTAAAAGTTTGATAGTAATTTTACTTTGATTGTGTATTAAAAGTGAAAAGAACGAACATTTATATGTTGTAATTCATGAAAATATCGAATATTGTAACAAGTTAAGATATTATTTTATGTGGTATAATGCTGTATTATTATTTAAATATAATAACATTTGGTTAAATTTAATTTAAAGTTTAAAGAATAAGTTTTTAATCAATTTCAAGTGACATTTCACGATGGCCTATTTAGCAAAAGGTCGCAGGCAGGACCTCCTTGAATTGGCGGAAACGCTAGACATATCAATACCAGACCATTTCAAAGTTCTTGACATAAAAGACGCGATCTTAAAAAGTGAAGGTTATGATGTTGATTTTACTAAAGAATGTTTAAATCGTATTATTAGTGATAGAAAAGAGCTCGAATTGCGAGCTGAAAGAGATAAGGAAAACCAACGAATATTTGAACTGCAAAAACTTCAAATTACAACTGATACTTCTAAAACTACAAACTCTGCGCTGGTGTCTTCTTCTGCAGACTCCAACATGCCAAAGTTAGAACTCCATAAGCTACTTCCAATTTTTGGATCAAAAATTGGAGATAGCATAATTTTTCTAGACCTCTTCGAAAGGCAATTAACATTTTTAAAAGTTCCAGTTCCACAGTGGGTGGTGTACCTTGTTGGTCTTTTACCGACTGAAGTTTCAAATTTAATCGCAAAAGAATCTGTTGTTGATGCTCAAGACTATTATAAAGTCAAACAAATTCTACTAAAGCGCTTTAAATTAAATGCAGAAAAATTTCGGCAGATGTTTTCCCGGCACACCAAAGATCCTATAAAAACCTGGCGTGACTTCTATTTTGACTTGCAAACTTATTTTGATGGGTGGCTCAAAGAATCCAAAGTTACCACGCTTGAAGAATTGAAAGATTTGATTGTGGCAGATCAAATTAAAAAGAAAACACCTCAAGATTACAAAGATCACTTTTTGGACCAGTGGTGTAATTTGAAGAATCCTCTACAACTTGTGGATAAGCTAGATTCATATGAAGAAGTTAAAAGCATGCGAAATAAAAACAAAAACTTTAGTTGGAAACAAAAAGAAATGAAGTCCAGTCCCTGGAGAAGTAACTACACACAAAATCCTAAGTTGCTGTCACATGAACATTCTCTGTCAGGTTTCCCCAGTCAAAGTAGGCGGGAAACCGGGGTTCCCAGTAACAGTAGGCGGAATCCCACTTCAAATGACAGAATACCTGAAAAGAAAACCGTTGATACAAAAGAAGACAGAACTCCTGTATCTTGTTATGGATGTGGTGCTCCCGGAATCATTCGATCAAGATGCCACACTTGCAACCCAGTTCGACAAAAAGATGATACCTTGTCATCAAGTCCAAATCAATCAAACTTTTATAGTTTCTCCAGTGAAAATAATCCCATTGGTATTATTCAAATTTCCATTTGTAATACAGAAGCAGCAGTTTGTGCTGATACTGGTGCTACACATTCAGTGGCTGGTGAAAAATTGTATCATTTACTTAAACAAAAAGGATTGAATTTTGAAGAAAAAACTATGCAGATGACTCTAGCTGATGGTCGTACGCAAACCACAGAAATACTGACAACTTCTGTAGACATTGGTATTCAAGGAAAAGTCATTCCCACGGAGCTAATAGTTTTGAAAAATGCTAAAGGCAACAGAACACTTCTAGGCATTGACTTTTTAACAGCTGCAAGGATCGTCTTAGATCTCCAAAGAAAACAGTGGTATTTCACTGAAACATCCCACAGAAAATATAATTTTGTGAAAGCGCCTCCTAACATCAATGCTCTTCTCACTGTTAATACTGAACCACATCCTTGTCAACTTCGGGAAAATGAAGGTACTCATCTTTCACTTAAACAACGGAAAGAAATAAATTCACTATTGGAAAAATATGAAGAATGCTTTCAACTAGGGGGAGAGCCTACTCCATTTATTGAACATCGTATAAATACAAAAGATCATCTTCCAGTGGCAGTGCCACCTTATAGGATGAATCCTTCCAAGAAAGAAATATTAAAACAAGAAATCGATAGACTTCTCGCGGAAGGCATAATAGAAGAATGTGAATCTCCGTATGCTTCTCCAGTCGTACTTATACCAAAACCAAATGGAACATTTCGCCTCTGTATTGATTACAGAAAGTTAAATGAAATAACAGTTGCAGATACATATCCACTGCCCAGAATGGATGATTTGCTACATCAAGCAAAACTCACTCCTTTCATGTCTACATTAGATCTGCGAGCAGGATATCACCAAGTTAAAGTGCATGTTGAAGATCAAGACAAGACAGCATTTGTATGTCCTTTTGGCACTTACCGTTACTTACGGATGCCATATGGTTTGCGCAACGCACCTGCTACGTTTCAAAGACTGATGAACCGTTTTTGTAATGGTCTGGAAGACATTCTAGCATTACCTTATCTAGACGATATAATTGTTTTGTCAGAAACTTTTGAAAAACACATGTTTGATCTTAAAGCTATTTTTGAAAGACTCTTACTTTTCAAACTTAAAGCAAATAGAGAAAAATGCCATTTTGCCTCTTCTCGAGTTAAATATCTTGGATTTTGGATTACACAAAAAGTAATAGAAGTTGACCCAGAAAAGGTAGCTTCTATACTGGATATTCCACCCCCTAAAAATGTCAAAGAACTACAATCTTTCCTGCAAACTTATTCTTGGTTTCGAAGATATATTCAAGATTTTGCAAAGATTTCACGTCCACTAAGTTATCTTACAAAGAAAGTCCAATGGCAATGGGGATTTGACCAACAAAATGCATTTCAAACCCTTAAAAATTGTCTTACAACACCTCCTGTGTTAAAACAAGCAGATGGTACTCAGACATATATTATTCGAACAGACGCAAGCAATTATGCCCTTGGAGCAGTTTTACTTCAAGGAGAAGGATCTGAGGAACGTCCTATAGAATACGCTAGTCGACTGCTAACTCCAGCAGAACGCAACTATTCCACCACAGAGAGGGAAGCCCTTGCTGTGGTATGGGCTTTGAAGAAATTTCGTGGTTATATTGAAGGAACAGAAATAACCGTGGCATCCGACCACCAACCTCTGAAATGGCTTCTAAACCTCAAGTCTCCAACCGGACGACTTGCTAGATGGGCACTTGAAATCCAGTCTTTCAACCTGAAAGTACAGTATATACCTGGTAAAGCAAATGTCGTTGCAGACATGTTATCCCGCCCAGTTACTCAAGAAGAAGAATCTTTTTGCGAAGACAATAATATCACGATAGCTGATATGCCAACACGAAGTTGTAAGGACATGCGCGAGGCGCAGCTTAAAGATGATAATTTAAAAAAAAATCATCGACAGTTTTGAATCCCCTCTGAAAACTGAAGAATATGCAAACTGGACTGAACGTAGATTTTTGATGAATCAAGGTGTTTTATATCGTTATGTTCCTGATGCTGATTCCGCAGAAGCTCAGTTAGTCATTCCAACTGCTGAACGTGAATTGATAATGCAAAGGCATCATAATGATCCGATTGCTGGACATTATGGAGAAGATGGAACATTCCAGAAAATCGCAAAACGATATTATTGGACAGGCATGAAAAAGTACATATCCGATTATATTAAGAAATGTCCAGAAAGTGCTCGTTTTAAGGCTACAAACCAAAAGCCTGCTGGTTTGCTTAGAACTCCAGTCTACTCACAGAGATTTGAAGTCATTGCTATTGATTTATTTGGGCCATTGCCTCAAACTGACTCAGGTAAACAATTGATATTCATTGTTGAGGATTGTGCCACAAAGTGGGTTGAGTTATTTGCCCTTTCTCAAGCCACTGCACGTCAATGTGCTACGACTCTCATAGAAGAAGTTTTCATGTGTCATGGCATACCGAGACGAATTATCAGTGACAACGGAACACAGTTTGTCAGTGCTGTTCTACAACAGATTTGCTTTACGTTAAAAATAAGTCAAAACTTAATACCAGTTTATTCACCACAGTCTAATCCAGTAGAGAGAAAAAATAGAGACCTTAAACCTCGACTTGCAATACTCGTCGGAGACGATCATTCTAATTGGCATTCCAAACTTCCAGTCATTCGTTTCGCCATGAATACAACTGTCTGTGACACTACAGGTCACACTCCTGCTTACCTACTTTTCGGAAGAGAGCTACGAACTGTAGACGATGTGGTGCAAGATTTCAAAAGCGTCGTTCACAATGATAATTTTGTTGCAGAAATAACACCTTATTTAAAACGATTTGCAACTATTACCGAAGACATACGAGAAAGAATAGAAACAAAACAAGACCAAAGAAAAAAGCAATATGACAAAAATCGTCGTCCATTCTATTATTCTCCTGGAGATAAAGTCTGGGTGACTTTACATCCCATCAGTAATGCAAAGAACAAGAAAACTTTCAAGTTCATGCCAAAGCGTGACGGTCCATATTTAATTCTCACACAAAAATCACCCACTTCTTATGTTATAGCAAGTCTTACCAATCCATCTGAACCGATAGCTACTTACCATACTTCTGCTTTAACACCTTTTAAAGACATGGACACTTCTCCTATAGCTCCACTTCAAAAAAGAGGCCGACGTCGAAAAGTTACGCCTACATCAATACAAAATACACATGTTCCAAGCCCATCAACTGCTTCAACAGCCATTTCCAGCAGAACCATTCATCCCTCAACAAATGCTACTTCTACAATAGCTAATTCTGATTCTGGCTCCTCGCCGGGACGTCGTCGGATCCATAGGGGGAGATTGTAACCCCCCGTAATTTAGACTCTTCCATATTAACAGTAAAGAGACTTTCGCGCCCTCTAGCGAACAGAACAATCTTCAGTGATGGCCAAGTTTCGGAACTGTAAGGACGTAATGAGCATGCTCTCCGATCCCTTTCAATTCTATGTCAACTGTTAGTTCTCTAGTTATGTATGTAAATGTGTTTGTTTTGTCTAATAAACGTATTTTAATAACTAGTGGACTTAGTAAAGAACCCCTTCCCCGTCTGTCCTTTATCATTTGGCGCCCACCACGTCATATGACTAAATTAAAATTATCAGTTATGTCATCAACTAATTACGATGAAACATTTTTACAATTATATTACGATTTTTTAAAAATGGTAATATTAACATTGAAAGCATCCTAAAAAATTTCTCAATTAGTAAAAAGATGGGATTTTCCAAGCATTATAAAAAGCGATTATCTCAAGGAAAGAAACGCATCCTTTAAAAATACATTCATAGGGAAAAACAGCTCTTCTTATCTCGACATTTTTATTTCTCTTTTAAATGAAAAGGAGTTAGTAAAATAAACCCGAGGATCCTGTTCAAAACATTACATCACTGATGAAAAGGTCAGATGAATAACAAAGACAAATAACGGATGAATAACGACTTTTACAAAAATATAATTTACTCAAAATTATAATTTTGTGCAAAAAATCAGGTAGCGTCGCTATTTTACCTTGCAAATTTTAGAACGTTCTGTCTTGTTTTAGATTTTTTTCTTTAACATAGTACTTTGTTAAAAAAAAGTGTTCCTCATGGATCCCATAATATATATATATTGAAAACAATTATAAATCCTCGTGCACCACAAAGTATCACACGGGGCTTACAGAAGTAAGTAATAAACACATATTCAGGTGAAGCAAAAAATAAATAAATAAAAAATTGAGGTTAAGAAGAAATAAAAATATTTGCAACAAATTCTCAAAAATATTTGAAAGCATTTCTAGTAGAAAGAAGTTCTTGAAAATTCGGAGGACAATTTATATGAAGTCCCTTGAAAGCCAGTCTTAGGATTTTTCTTTCTCTGGCAAACTTGGAATACAGAAGTAGCACATGTTCTACATTTTCCTCGCCTCCAATATTACAATCACAGGAAGATGTCGGAACTAAATTAAATTTGTTCAAGTAGCTTTTGAAATTACCATGACCAGTGAGAAATTGGGTTATTTTGTAGTTAGTGTAAAAATGATGGCATGACAGTCTTTTAGTAATGGTTGGAAAAAATTTTTTTGTTATGCTCCCTTTGTGTTAGAAATGAGATATTCTTGGTTCCAAGACTTCATGATTCTTTCTTTCGTGATCCTCTTGTAAAATGATTTAGGAATATTAACGTCAATGTCAATTTTGAGCTTGATTGCAGCCTTTGCAAGCCAATCGGCTCGCTCATTCCCAAGAACGCCCGTGTGTCCACGAACAAATGCAAAATCTATTGAGATGTTTTTATCTTTTAGGCTTTTAAGTTGCTTTTGGATCTCGACAATAATGTTAATAGATGAAGAAATACATTTAAGAGAATCCAAGGAGAAAAGAGAGTCAGTACAGATGAGATATTCTGAGATGACACTATTTTGTTCAGTGATCCATTTAACGGCGAAGTTTAAGCATAAATGTTCAGCTACAAAAACTGTGCATTCATCACGAATTCTAAATTGAAAGTTCTCGAATTCAACACCACTCCTGAACACAACAAATGTGAAACCACATCTTGCATCAATTTTACTGCCATCAGTATAGCAAATAACAGAGAAATCATTTGTGCTCTTGTCACTAAATTAGATAATATTGATGGCATTCCTCTCTGAAGGATGAGGGAGAAAAAATGGAGACAGAATACAATCGTAATTAGAGATGGAAGAAGCAGAGAGATTTTCCCTAAAAGCAATATTATGAAGAATAGTAATGTCGATTGGAGGGAAGCCAGAAATAGCATAAACTGAGTCGTAACTTATTGTGCGGTAACCACATATGACCCGCAAAAGTATCCTTCTTTGTAAGCGTCGCAGATACTTAGAATTCATCTTTCTTTTAAGTGCCTCGCCCCAAACTCTAGAACCATACAAAATGAAAGGTTCGATTCCTTGCTTATAAATGAGCGAATGTACATTGAAATTTATACCGAACGTGTTGCGAGCAATCCGATTTAATCCACGCTGTAATTTGTCACATTTCTCGGATATGTAACTTAAGTGCTGCTTCCAAGAAAATTTAGTATCGAGAAGAACCCCAAGTTACTTCATTTGCTTTACCATAGTCAAGGGAGTTCCATCGAGATATAGCTGAAATGCATCATAGCAAACGTTTCGTTTTTTAATAGCCATGATTCTGGTTTTATCAGGGTTAAAATCCAATTTAAAACCTTTTGACCAGTCAGAAGCGAGGTTCAAAGCTTCCTGTGCGTGTAGGAAAGTCGCAGAAAGATCTCTACCTTGGGAACAAACTAAAATGTCATCAGCAAAAGCTATAATCTCACAGCAGGCAAGACTATTAAGTTTAAATAGGAGATCATTGATAATGATATTCCAAAAAATAGGCCCAGACACTGATTCTTGAGGGCAACCCCTTTCAAGGCAGTGGATTGCAGAACTCGAACCCAGTTGCATTTTGGCCACTCTGTCATTTAAAAAGTCAGCAACAAGTGAAAAAATATTTATCGGAATTTCCACTTTCTTAAGGAGATTCAGAATGCAAGGCCACCATGCATTGTCAAAAGCACCTTTTACATCAAGAGAAATCAAGATTGAGTGTAATTGCTTCTTTTTGCCTCTTTTAACAATCTCATTCAAACGTAAAAGAGCGTCTTTAGTATTATGAGGAGTGAAACCGTATTGATCACTAGAGAGAAAGTCTCCACGGCGCAGATACCAGCAAATCCTGTTAATAAAAAGTTTCTCTAAGCATTTACCAAGAGCCGGAAGTAAGCTTATGCACCTAAGATTATCCAAATGGGGAACTCTAAACTCATTAACTTTGGGGATGAGAATCACCTGGGCAAGTTTTCAAACCCGCGGAAAAATACCTAAATCGAGGCAAACATTAAAAGGATGGAGAAAAGAAGAGAATGCTAAATGAAACTGTTTAATAATCTCATTTGAAATAGAATCCGGACCAGGTGATTTATTTAACTTTAGCATAGAAACCATTGTATTAACTTCATCACAGGAAAAAGAAGGATCAAAAAAGGAATGGTAAACAGTACGCGCAGCATGACGATAGTCTTTCTGAAAGCTATTGTCATTTTCCTCTGAATCAGAAGGGAATGATTTCTGAAGCACGGCATTAATTGTCTCATCTAAAGAAGTGGTTGTTTCTCCTGTGGGTAGCTTAATACCAGTTATTTCAATTTTTTTCATGAAATCTTTTTTAACGCCATACGTATAAACCTTCTTCCACACATTTTGCGCATCAATGGTCAAAAGAAATTTCTTCCAAGACTCAGATTTTGCATTAATAAGCATTTGGTTATAATCCTTTCTATATTCAAGATAATTATTTCTATATAATTCTCTAACAGTTGGATTTTTACAACGCTGAAATCTACATCTAGAGGCATTAAGCCTCTGCCTCGCACATCGAATCTCGATAGACCACCAAGGGACATTATTCTTGCTAGTTTTCCTAATAGGCATTGAGTACACGCATGCCTGATAAATAATAAAACTAAGTTCCTAAATGACTGTATTTAGGCAAGAACTATTAGTGCAACCGTTAAGAGTATCAGATATAAGGGTCATACGAGATGAACAAAATTTCCGAAACCGACACCAGTTTGCTGTTTTTGTATTAAATATTACAAAAGGAGCATTTGATGTATCTCGCAGGACAGTGGAAAGACAAAACTCAAATTCTATCTTCACGTGATCAGAAAGGGATTCATTCTCAGAAAGACACCAACTCAAGTTGTCCTCGAGTAGATCCGAACCAACAACTGTTATATTAATATGGCTTGTTCCCTGAGTTGCACGAAAAGTAGGACCACAATCCTCATTGATAATAAATAAGTTGTTGGCAGAAATAAACTCACTTAACTTATCTCCTCGTACATCTGAGTAGGGACTAAACCATAATTCTGATTTGCTATTGGAGTCCATGCTCCAAACCAATCGATTGAGATTTTGGCTACTAAAAACTTGGCTGATTTTATGAAGATCCGAGTCAATGTTTTTTGAAGGCTCGAAATAGTAAGAGAAAAGAGTAAACGCAGTTGAGCCTGTAATAACTTCTAAAGTGACCATATTGTCAATAAAAGTTGAAAGATGACGAGAACGAACAATAATAGCTGCCTTAATAATGTCAGAATTAGGATCATAAAAAAGTCGATAAGTACTAGGATAACCTGGAAGAGAACTCCTGTAGCTATGAGGTTCTTGAACCAGCTCACAATCAATATTATCTGCTTCCATGTTTAAAATGAGTTGCTGTGTCGCAGATTTAGACTTGTGTAGATTTAACTGCACACACTTTAGAACTTGATTATCTGACCTAATTATAGTTAATTCTAGAATGGGTATTCTTCTTCATAAAAATATGGCAAGGACAGCACTCGGAAAAGGGTTTATGGTTAACATTAACATTTTTATGAATATTTATTGTTTTGTGATTGAAACGGATACAGTTGGTACAAGCCACTGCATTCCTATTTGGACAATCTTGCCCTTTGTGTTCACCGGAACAGTGAAAACAGGCTAGTGTATTGTTGCATTCGTCAGCACGATGATTGTTTCCAAGGCAGTTAAAACATCTATTGATAATAAGAAAATCATCTACGTCACATACACTCCAAATGATTTTCAATCTTGTTTGTCGAAGGATGGATTTACGAACCGTGGGGTGAGTTTCGATAACAACATGTCTTGTATGTTGAAAGGTTTTCAAAGTAAAGCGAACTTTGCACTGCCTTATACTTTCGTCATCTACAACAATTTCAGGATTTTGTTCAGAAATCACTTTTAAAAGATCTTCATTGTTTACTTCATTTGGCACATTTTTAACAATTATGGCTGGATTTCTCCTTTTGGGAAGGGAAGCCTTTAATTCTGGAGATTTTTCCTGAATTTCTATTAAAAGCCGGTCACGATCATTTTCAGAGAAACATTTGACTAATAATTTGTTTCCTCTGATGTTTTTCAAGTCACAAACTCCTAATTTAGATACCGCTGGGTTTATTTTCGCTTTAATAATTTTCTTAACATCCTCAGAAGCAGGATTCAATAATCTTGCAATGTTTTTGAAGAGCTTCAACAAACACGTCATCCTCCATTGCCGCCATATTGAATTTTTTTTTTCAAAAATGTATATTAAGCTTTCTTTATAAGATATTACCAATAACACAGTTTTATAATGATAATAATGAGATAAACTAATACAAGGGTTAGCAAAGAGTGACCCGTGAAGATTTTTGTCTGTCCTCCTAGACCAGGGATGGCGAACCAATGGACGCGTGCCAATGATGGCACGCGACAGAATATTTTGGGCACGCCATCGATCAAAAACGGTTTGTATTTGACCTGAAAATAATTAAGTTCACTATGAAGTATTATGAACAAACGCGAGTGGTCTGTCGCGACGCCGACAAGTCGGGCAGCAGACTCGTTTGTTATGTCTTGCGTAGTTACGTCGTGTATTATAATTGCTAATGATGCAAAGTTTATCTACGCATAAGTGTGTGTGTGTGTAACTATTTCTAGATATATTCAAGTTGCTTATAAAAATATATTCTAACGTTTACATTAATGGTTCAGTTGTATACACCAAGTTTATCAATGTGATCTAATTCTCGTCTTGTAAGTTTAATTCATCAAGTAGCTCTAACGGCTTTCTTTTTAAAATTTTTAATGACCTGAGACAAAAGCGAAAGAACAAACACTACAGAAATCTCGTACATGTACTCAATTTTCAAAAAAACAAAATATCTGCTCATGCGCCCGCAGTCGTGCGCACAGTAAAAAGGTTTTTTTTGGGGGGAGGGAGGTGATCAAGCGAGAGCACATAGAATAGCAATTTCGACGACAAAACTGTTTATTTAAAGTTTATTTGAGTTAAATTGACGATTTTTAGCTGCTATTTAACATGGCTAGTTCACGAAAAAAAAGTGCAAGGTAGTAAGTGTAGCAGAGAATTTCAAACTTGGTGGACTGAGAAATATGGCATGATCAGTAAATGCGACAAAGCGGTATTTGTTTTATGTTCTGGAACAGTGGTCTGCAGAACATCGTCTGTAAAACGGCATTTTGAAACGAATCACAAATCCTTTTGTGAAAAAAGTGAACCAGAGCAAAAAGAATTAATTGCAAGTGCAATAAAAGACAGAAATAAACAGTCGACGTCTATAATTAAATATGTAAGCAAAAATTGTCACACAAGTGTGGCAAGTTACTCGGTTGCAAGTGCCATTACTCGGAATGGTAAACCTTTTCAAGAGGGAGATTTTTTGAAGAAAGCTTGGTTGGCATGCGAGCCCTCACTTTTTGATGATTTGATAATAAACATAAGATAATTCAACGCATCAGAGATATTCCTCTATTTAGAAACACAATAAAAGATAGAATCTTGAAACTGGCAGAAAATGTTACAGATCAACAAAAAAATGACATTTACTCAGCTCCTTTTATATCGCTGTCTTGACGAAAGTATTGACATCACTAAATCTACACGTTTAGCTGTCTTTTCTCAATATTGTGTATTAAACGTCATCAGGGAAGAATTAATTTGGATAACATCGTTGTTAACAGCTACAAAGGGCACATATATTTGTACGGCAGTAAGAAATTCGCTTGCTGAGAAAGAAATTGATTTGAAAAAAATTGTTTCAGTAACCACTGATGGTGCTCCAAACATGGTAGGCAAAAAAAAAATGGTTTCATTTCTTTATATTAAACAGGCGTAGGACATTCTATTCTTGAATGTCACTGCATTATTCACCAACAAGCCTTGTGTGCAAAGAGTGGTTTAACATCTCTAGTCACAAAAATAGTCAACCTCATATCGTCGCAGGCTTTCAATGAGAGGAAGTTTGATGCTTTGTTGGATGAAGTCAATTGGGTGTATAATGGCTTACTAATGTATAATAATATTCGCTGGTTGAGCCGCGGGAACGTACTTCAAAAATTTGTTGATTGCTTGGAAGAAATCAGACTGTTTCTACAAAATGAGAGCAAAATTGAACAATACCCACAGTTGATGGATATTATGTGGCTTTTAAAATTGATGTTTTTTACAGACTTATGCCAACATTTCAATAAATTGAACGTAAAGCTTGAAGGCTCGAATAAAACAGTTATCGTCATGATGGATCTCATTCGCGCTTTTGAAGCTAAACTGTATGTTTTCCGAAACGATATCATTTCAAGAAACTACAAGAACTTTCCAAACTTGAAAAAAAATATATATAAAAGATTTAGATGCCCAAGAGAAACGAAATGAAGAAACAGTTATTGATGAATTTATTTCCATAGTTGATTCCTTAATCAAAGAATTTTCAGAGAGCTTTTCTCAGTTCAAGGAATTATCGGAAACTTTCAAATTTATTATGTACCCTGATGTGATTTTGTATAATAAACTGAATTTTTCCCAATACGATTGACTGGAAATTGAAGAATTTGAAATACAACTGACTGATTCCCAGTCTAGTTCAATATAGATTCAAAAGTTTTTTGAAACAAGGAAAAAGTTGAAATTCATTGAAGCAGAAAGATTAACAAGCAATATAAGAAAAAATTGCAGTAACAAAATTTTGGAAACATGGAATTCGGTTCCAGATGCATTTAATTGTTTGAAGAAGCTGGATTATGCTATTTTAACCATATTTTCATCTACCTATGCCTGCGAGTCATTATTTAGAGATAAATAGCATCAAAGACTCGCTTAGAAACCGTTTAGCAGACTACTCTAATTCAGCATGCATTCTGCTAAAAGTAATATCTTATAATCCTGATATAAGTTATTTGTCATCTAATCTACAACAACAGAAGTCACACTAATGTTACTTTAATTTAAATTACATTATAACTAAAACATTTACTACTATACAAGTGAAAATGTATTTTTTCGTATTAAATAAAGAATTTTGATTTCTTCGTATTTAATTTTATTAGTTTCCCAATAATCACAAGTCAAAATTATTTGATGGCACACCTATAACTCATTAAACATTTCTTTAAAGAAAATGGCACGTTGTTCCAAAAAGGTTCGCCACCCCTGTCCTAGACACTTAGAATACCAAACGTATGTAGAAAATGTTTTCTGTATTTGGGTAGACATATTCTTGTGAGCCATAAGCTCTTTTTTGTATGAAAATCCATAAGAGTAAATGTAGATGCAAGTTGGGTGAAATTAACCTGCGAGCAGTGATGATAATTTCAGAAAGGAATCTCATTCCTGACTTAAAAAAAATAGAGAGATTGATAAAGTACATTTAAACTGAGAATCTTAGGATAATATGAAAATAGAATAATAAAAAAAATTGAATAACGCTGCCACTATTTTATGTAGATTATATTGATTGATGTTTGTGGATTCGTATTGATGTGTTTTATATTCATGTTTTGTATATTTATTGACGTACACCTTATACCTTTCCCGAGATACAAAGCTACATATGAATGATATCGTTTAAAAAAGGTACCTCCACTTCCACAATGCGGCAGGTCCGTGGTAGCCTAGTGGTCAAGGTAACGGACTCGTGGCCGGAGTGTCATGAGCTCGAGCCGCTGAAAATCCACCGTGTAGGGGGCAAGGTACGCTAAATCTATCAGAGCTCAAACATCTTTCCGTTGGTGTGGAGTGGAAGTTAGTGGAGAGGGTGCCAGCTCAGATGTCGTCTTCGACAATGGTTCAAAATTGCGAGGTCCGTCGACAAAAGCGCTGGTGTAAATAAATGGTGCGGAGTTAATATTCATTCACTCAACAATGGGGCTCTCCAGCCAAAACAATCACCAACCCCTGAACTAATATCATTGATTAGTCCAGAAAATGATGGGTACAAAACCTTTTAATTCAACGGAAAACAAAATGTCTGTCCATAGCAAATTTTCAGAAAAAGAATCATTAAACTAATACAATTAGTCTAGCTCTAAAGTTTGGAGCTTGGCTCCAAACTTTAAATATGTTTTTCTAAGACTTTCATTTTGGTCTATATAAGTGTTTTCTATTCCTTTTTTTCTGTTCAAAATAATCCTGAAATTTTTTTGTTGACTATTTTTATGTGTGTTATAAAAGTAAGTATATTGGTTTAGATCTGAAAAATGTCGTGTTATTTTTTTCCAAAGAGAATTCCATAGTTAATGTTTGTAAAATTTTTATGCCTTTTTTAATTAGCTACAAAAACTATTACTAAAATTTAGCTAAGAATCAGTTTTCAATTCAACACTAAATGTTGTTAACAGTAATCCAAGAGATACAAATTTCTTGAAATATTTAAAAATACTAAAACTTAAATATTTTCTTAAATTTTTTTAAAAAACTTCAAAAATTCCATTTTTTTTATAAATTTTAAAATAATGGCTTTATAAACTGATTACTCCTTCTTCATAATAAATTAAATAATGCAATCTGAAAATATCGTTAATTGCGTTTAGTAATACTGTCCCCATTTTTTTAAAAAATGTAATTTGTGATTTCGAAACTAATTACTTTCAAAACGAAAACTGACCTCAACTTCCTATTAAATTTTTTTAGCCATTTATCTCATCATTTTAATAAATATTGAAAAAAAAATCTTTATGAAAAAGAAAAACATGATTCCCTGAAAATTGGTAAAATATTGATTAAAGCTAAACAATTTTTTGAAAGTTTTAATTAAGAATAGCTTCTTACTTGTAAAATAATCCCAAGAATTTCATTCCATTATTTATTGGGTAATTAGTTCTTTAAAATTTATACATACATTTCATGTTTGATTCTTTCATGTGGCTTCAGATTTTACGATGAGGTATTCATATCTCTTAAGTTTTTTTTTCATTATTAAGAACCATACAAAAATGTAAAATTTTCTAATGATCAAGTGTTAATTTAAAAAAAATTATAAAGAATAATTCTCTTAATCATATTGTAGCAATGTAGAGACGAAGAAAATGTTTTTTTTTTCAAAAACATCAACAAAACAATTTATTTTATTTAGTATAAGTAGTAAAAAAAGGAATGAAATTTCTTTTAATAACTTCACAATTTTTATATGTTGTCGGGGTTACTAATAAATAAATTAGTTTTTACCAAAAAAAATTTTAAAAAGATTCAGCATTTTAATTATAATTAAAGAGGGAAATGTTATAAAACAAAATTTTTTAATGTACAAATTTTTTAAAGCCTTTTTAAAACTCCATAACTTAATAATTGTTTATAAAAGGGTCATATTATTTGTATTTAAACAGATGTAAGACAGAAATAAAATCTGGAATAACAGAAAAAGTATGTTATTTTTGTAAACATTCTATTAAAGTCTTAGAAACTATTTAATTTTCCTTTAAATGAATCCTCCAATTTTTACTGTACATAGTTCTTTTAATCAATTCCATTTTACAGTTTTTTAGAGATATTTTTTCAGAGATAACACAATTTATTAAACCTTCATTAACATTTTACAACGACATGTTAAGCAGAAAAAATATTGATCAAGATCAAATGATTAACGGTCTTATTTCTAGAAGAAACTGGAACAAAAATAATTTACGCTGAGAGAAAAGATTTCCCATATTTTCTTACTTAAGGTTATGATACTGAAAAATACTTTTATTTAATAAAAGAAATTATCTTCTAAAAGTACTTATTTTGATAAAAATTTAATTCTTTTCAGAAATATATAAATATTTTTTAGAATAATATTATTATTATTTTACAATTCTTTTAAGAAAAAACATATGAATTCATAAAGAGAGCATGTATAATATTTAAAAATTACTTGTTACCCAACTTATCAATACGAAACTTCTCTTGAGTTAAAATACAGACTCAATGATAACTCATATATTTCCATGATTATTGACTTAAAAGCTATGAATCTAAAACATTTGAATTTAGAATGGATACTGAAAACTTACTTGTGTATTTCAAGCGGTTTCTTTTCAAGAATAGGTATTGAAAACAAAGTAAATTATATAACTCAATCTACCTTTTTGTCACATTTCCCAATACTTGTATCCAGAACATTAAATAGATATCTCTTACTAAAAATACTTCGTATGAATAGGCACTACGCGGGGTGAATTATCTTGTTTTAGGTTTAGGTGAATGTTGAAAAGAAAGCATATTGCAGAATATCCAACTGATAAAAAGTTTTGCTTTATACAGATGCGTTTTGGAGTACTGATAAGAATACCGAAGGTGAACAGATTAGCGTCGCACTTTTGTGCTGTTTCTATCGTAATGTTTCCGTTGTTTCATTTTCCCCCTTTTAATAAATGTATTTATGATGAAGGTTTACAATGTAGTTTTAATAGAATAATCCTTATCAATATTTTATAAATATATTTATCCATACGCTTATGAATCTCATATTCTTAGGTTTGTCTTATCATAATGATGCGAGATAAAAAATTGATTCAGTGTTTATGTGTATGTAAACACTGCAGTACATTAAATTGCCAAACCAAAAAGAAAAGAAAGTAACAAAACGTCACTTAATGTACGTTTACGGCAAAGTAGGAAGAAAACATTATTAAATTTATAGACAATTTTGTGTGAGACATACAATATCCGAAACTATCACACAGCCTTGGGCGGCAATACAGTTTCACAGCAATCCATAAGAGTGGTTTTCAAGGCGTGGAAAATATAGAGAATATACTATATAGGGCAATATTCTAGCATCCCTGTGTCAAGGTAGGTCAAGAACACGACGGGTAATATTCAGTCCTGCGTTATCTTTTTGAAAGGCGACGTCTCTGAGGTCTTGAAGATAGGGCAAAGCCACTAGCCTTGAGAAACCAGGATTGTAAACCTGGTTATTCAGATTACCTTGTTGCGAATGGCAGCACCACACCCACCAATCACATGCAACCAAACGCTGTTCTTTCTGGCATTCTTAACTTTTTCTCTGTAGAGCTAAAACGTCTGCCTATGCTTTTTGTGCGCGTCAATAAATGTTCATGTTCAATAAATGTGTCGAACTTATGTCGAAATACGACATCGGGTTAATGTCCTTCAATGTTTTCATTTCCGTTACACAGCGTAACGCGACAACGACGAAGGAATCGAAGTTTTCTTGGCGTGTACCCAATGACTGCCTACACAAGGGATGGCAAACCAGTGGCACGCGTGCCCTTCATGGCACGCAACACAATGTTTTGGGCACGCCAGTGATCAAAATGGTTTGCATTTTATTTCAAAATTTCAAAGTTTACTATGAAGTATTACGAACAAACGCGGGGGATCAGTCGCGGGGCGGCGGGGAGTACATTCGTTTGTTATTGCCTTGCCTTTGTTACGTCGTAGACTACAGTTGCTATGATGTAAAGTTTTGTCTACGCATAGCATAGTCAATTTCCTTGATACAACTGTACTTTTAAGTTTATCTGCGTTATATGTCCGCTATTTGTATGTTATTTAACATGGCTAATTCAGCAAAAGAGCAAAAAGTGCAAGATAGTAAGTGCAACAGAGAATTTCAAATTATGTGGACCGAGAAACATGGCATTATTAGTAAAGGCGACAAAGCGGTGTGTGTTTTATGTTCTGAAATAGTGGTATGCAGAACATCGTCTGTAAAACGGTATTTTGAAATAAATCACAAGCCCTCTTGTCAGAAAGAGTGAACCATAGCAAAAATAATTAATTGCTGAGAAACCGTTTGGCAGATTCAGCATGTATTCTACAAAAAGTAACATCTTACAGTCCTAATATAAGTTATTTGTCATCCACAATCCGCAACAACAAAGTCACACTTTTACTTTAATTTGTGAATTACACGTATAATTAAAACATTTATAACTATACAGTGCAAAAGGTATTTTTTCGTAGTAAACAGAGTTTTGTGTTGTTAGTATATTTAGTTTTATTATTTTCCCAAAATTATTTCACGGCACGTCCACACCTCATTAAACACTTTAGAAAAAAATGGCACGTTGATCCATAAAGGTTCGCCAACCCTGGCCTATACCATTACACCAAATGAAGAGGTCGGGAAATGATACTGAATCCAGACCGTCCCCTTATGTTCTCCTCGGTACTTCATGACTCTCCACGGTGAACCGGGTTTCATCTGAAAAGTCGGAGTGGTGCCATTCTACTTTACAGTTTTGTCGTTGAACACACCACTATCGCCGCGCATCTCTATGCTTTAATGTTTGCCATGCAGATAGTTTGTTCTTTTCCAGACGTCAGCTTACTACACGTGCAGATATAGTCAAGCTGCAAACAAGCCCGTTTTATGATAGAAAGTTCTTGGTGCAGTTGTGCGATTTTGTAAGGACTACCTGAAAAGGCGTAAGTCCTCTAGGGAGTCAATTTCGGAATGAATGTTCAGTACTTCGATCGGCAGTCGTTGAATTCTCACCAATGTATATAGAAAAATCTCGGAGCTATATAAGTCGTGCCAGTGGCGTAGCATACACCTCCGTAGCCCACGCATTGCGGGTGCCCAGGATTCTAGAGGAGTGAACGAAGCCTGACTGACACCAAATACGTACTTGGGCTTGGGACCCAAAACCTGACTTTGCAGGGGAAGCTTTAATATTCTTCGTTACGTTACCGAACCGCACTTTCAATAGGCCAAAATCCTACCGATAAATCGAATTTTGCCACGTGCTTTTAGCCGCTTCTCATTATTATACGAGGCCTCTATCACGATCTTCTCACAAGCCATAATCAAGCAATTAGCAATTCAATTTCATATTTTTCTATTTCAATATTTTAGTTTGTACAAGTAGTTTAATTGGAGATTTTATTTTTTAGAAATTAATTTTCTACTCAAAATTGTGAAATTTAACTTGATAATCTTATTCATTCATTAGTTTTTGTGTGAATATGAATGTTCACAAAACGCTGACTTTCAATTACTTCTCATTTCTATTTGCACATAAATTGTACTTGTTCCTTCAAACTCTCAGGTACTCCAAATTTAACAGGTCATTTCGAAGTATATACTTATAATCACAACATATGAATGTATTTTCATAAATAAACATTAAATATTTAAATGGTAAGAAAAAAATCTCGAGTTTGGAGATTGAAGATTTTAAATATAATAGAAAGTGTATTGAAAAAATTCCAAAACATTTTTCAACTTCATTCAAATTTCTTTTTGTTTCCTCTTTACCTCAAATATATGATGCTATCATAAGTCAGCAATGATTATAATACTGTAGCATCCATTTTTTTTATAATTTTAACTTCTCATATATCCAACTCTATGTCTGGTTTCTTACAATCTCAATTTTTTTAGGTTTTGTTTGTGAATGTTCATCCCTCATTAGTAGGGAATTTAGACTATATATATATATATATATATATATATATGTGTGTGTGTGTGTGTGTGTGTGTGTGTTCATATACCGAGGGTGATTTTTTTAAAATTGGAACTATTCAGATCCACCTGTGTCTCTAACTTACAAAAGAAATGACATCACATTTGATATAGATGCGTATATAACATAAAAAAATAGGAATCCATGAAAGAAAAAATATTTACAAAGAAGATTACAGTTTTTTACAAAAAGGCATTCCGTTTAATGCCATTAGTAATGTATGGGTTATAAATGCATTCACATTTTAATTGTCAGTATAAATGTAAAATTCACTTATTTATTAAAAGAAGCATGGTGCTATAAATATCCAAAATATTTTTAATACTAATGCCACTAGTTAATGTTCATATTCATTAAATTAATCATTAGATAAAATTAATAAATCTCTCATTCATAAAAATGAAAAAAACCTGTAACCAAAGAAACCGAAGAGAAAAGAAGAATTAATCTCGTTTCCCAGGTATAATAAGATTTCCAGTACATCTATGTCCTTCATAAAAACACATTCATTCTCTTACTACGAAAGAAACCAAGATTAGGGAGACTTTTTTCACCTTTATGGTGCATAAGATGAAGAAAAGGTTTCGGGGTGTTAAAATAAACAGTCTGTGCCAGAGAATGAGAATAGAGTATCAAAGAGGATCGAATTACCAATGAAAACATCATTTTACCCTTCATTGCAGATTTTTTTCTTTTGTGATGAATGATTCGGGTATAAGAGTTACCTTTAATGAATATCTGCGTTTGTTTGAAAACAGATAATATTCTAGAAAAACTTGCTATTAGATCTGGAAGGGAAAATACTCTCAGGTGAGCTTAGTATTTGGTACAGGATCTTGGCAGAAACAGAAGCTCATTAAATAGTTTCCATTATTTATTAAACATTTGATGGAATAGAGAGTGAAAGTCGCAAACAAAGCTTGGAATAGCGTAATTGTTTTAATATTTTGCATAATTTCACTATATTTTCAGTCACATCTGGATCTGACTGAGTATAAATTATTGCAACTCACTAATTTTATTGGCAAAAAAAGTTAATTCTTCGTGTTTTATTTAACTCTTAAACTTTTAACACGTAGAATTATTAAAACAATCAAATATAAAACAGCATGGTGAAATAAAATATGGAAATTTATATTTATTAAAATTTTAATAAGAAAGCATCTGATTTCCTTGCTAAAAGATTATTGTCGTGAGTCTTATAGTTTGAGGAACACTCACTAGTTGGCTTTGTGTCACCAGTATGCATCTTATAGTGCTCTTGGAAACGGGAATTTTCCATTGTGCGAAGAACGACATGGCAGCGTTTGCAGAAGATATGATAAATGTTGTTAATTTTTAATATTCTATTTTACGTGTTGTTTTGTGGTCACGGTAGCCTAGTGGTCAAGGTAACAGATTCGTGGCCGGCGTGACATGAGTTTGGGCGTAATGCCAAAGAAGACCTACCGTGCAAAGGGGGGGGGGGGGGATGCACGTTAAGTATCTCGAGGCTCTAACGTCCTTTCGTTGGTATGGTGGGGAAGGTAGGAGAGCGGGTGTCAGCTCAGGTGTCGTATGAAAAGGAGAAAAAATATTACTTACAGGCTTATTATGGGATTTTTACTCAAATATCAGATTCTTTTATGCAAATCTATAAAGTGAAAATAAAAAAAAATATATAATAAATAAGACAATAATAAAAACTTAAAGTACAGTAGACATTTGGATTTATCGCTAAGAAACTTTTTACAGGTTTAATCAGTTAGAGGTATAAAGGTTCAACCTTCCAAAGGGGTTGATAGACAAGTGCCGTTCAAGATTAAACAATGTGCTAGCACTGTCATATCTAGATGATATCATAATATTGTCTCCAACTTTCCAGAAACATCTTTCTGACCTAGAGCAAGTTTTTAAACGTCTTTCATTGTTTAAATTAAATGCAAATAGAGAGAAGTGCAACTTCTGTTCTAAAAAGATGAAATACTTAGGACATTACGTTACTAAGGAAGGCATCTCAGTTGATACACAAAAGACAGCTGCTATTGCAGATATGACAACCCCAACCTCTGTTAAACAAGTGCAAAGATTTGTACAAACCTGTTCCTGATATCGGCGATCCATTCCATACTTTTCTCAAATTGCAAAACCACTAACAGACTTAACTAAGAAAAATCCAATGTGGAAGTGGGGCTCTGAACAAGAAGCTTTCAGAGATCTAAAATCAAAACTAGCGTCTCCTCCTGTCCTTAAGCCAGCTGACGGTACCAAGCCGTTTGCCATCCGAACAGATTCCAGTAGCGTGGACCTCGGAGCAGTTTTACTCCAAGGAGAAAAAGATGAGGAACACCCAATAGAATACGCAAGACGACTACTTCCGTCCTCGGAGCGAAATTATTCTACCACAGAAAGAGAAGCTCTTGCAGTTGTGTGGGCGCTTGAAAAATTTAGAGGTTGCGTTGAAGGACAAACTATTAGACTTTCCTCTGACCACCAGCCTTTAAAATGGTTATTATCTTTGAAATCTCCCACCGGAAGACTTGAAAGATGGACACTACAGATCCAATCTTATAATCTAACAATCGATTACATTCCCGGAAGATCGAACTTTATTGCAGACTTATTGTCTAGACCCACGTCAGAGCAAGAAAAAGTAGACTGTGAAATTCTTGCTGTTTTCGTCGATTTTCCCACACGCTCACCTAAAAAAGTTCGCCAAGAACAATTAAAGGATGACGAGTTGAAGAAAATAATTGAATGTTTTGAAAACAATGAAAAGGGTGTAAATTTTGCCAACTGGTTAGAAAGAGGATACCTCATGAATCAAGGAATCTTATTCCGTTACTCACCTACTTCTGAAAGTGAAGATGCCCAGTTAGTTGTGCCAGTTCACGAAAGACAAGACATTTTGAAAATTCACCATGATGCTCTTAACGCAGGTCATTATGGAGCCGACGGAACGTTTGAAAGAATCTCCAAACGGTATTATTGGACAGGTATGCGTTCTTACATCACTGATTATGTAAAGAATTACACAGAATATAATCGCTACAAACCATCCAACCAAAAGCCTTCCGGACTCTTACGCACACCTGTGTATTCTCAACGTTTTGAGACAATTTCCATTGATCTCTGGACCTTTGCCTGAAAGTCCATCCGGAAAGAAGTGGATATTTATTGTTGAGGACTGTTGCACAAGATGGGTTGAACTTTTTGCTCTCCCTCAAGCCACTGCTAGTGAATGTGCTACAACTCTAATGGAAAAAGTTATATTACGATACGGCTTACCCTGAAGATTAATTAGCAACCATGGCTCTCAGTTTGTAGGTGAGGTCATGCAACAAATTTGTTTCATACTGAACATATTGTAGATCAAGAGATTATTCCTGTTTATCATCCACAAGCAAATCCTGCTGAAAGGGAAAACCGTGACCTAAAACCAAGAATTACTATCTTAGTTCAAAATCGACACGATGAATGGGAAGATAAGTTGCCGTCTATCCGTTTTGCTCTGAACAGTACCAAGTGTGATACCACCGGTAAAACTGCTCCTTATCTGCAGTTTGGAAGAGAGATGAGAACTATAGATGATGTAACCAACGACTTTCGAGCCATCACAGATAATGAAAATTTCGTCCCAGAGATTACCCCATATTTGAAAAGATTAGCAAGAATTTCTTCTGAAATCCGTGAAAGAATTGAAGAGAAACAAGATCAGCCAAAGACCTTCTATGATAAAAGACATCGTCCTGTCCCGTTGTATCATCCAGGTGATAAAGTCTGGGTAACCCTTCACCCCCTCAGCAATGCTGCCCAGAAGACAGCTAAATTCGTGCCCAAAAGAGATGGGCCTTATATTATCGTGACTCAACGCTCTCCGACGACTTACGAAGTGGCAAATCCAAACAACCCACATGAGGTTCTCGGACCTTATCATTCATCTGCTCTTTGTCCATGCACAGACAGAGAAGCCACTTCAGTGATGCCTCTCAGAAAAAGGGGAAGACCCAGGAAAGACAACTCTGCTGATTCCTCATCGAGGACGATACCTAGGAACCAGAGGGGGAGTGTAACGAATGGTAGTAGAGAGCCCTCTCCTGGCCGTATGGACAAGTAACCAGTCTGACTGCTACCGCGGTGAAGGAAGGACGTGCCAGAGTCAGCCTGCCACCACGGTGGAGAAAGGACATGCCAATGTCCGCCCGCGCAAACCCCTTATTATTTGTATAAAGATTAACAACCAATTAAAATTATTTGAGCTAGCCGCCGGTGTTATTTTTGAGTACACATTATAAATTTAATATTTCTTTTGTTATTTTTGATAAAATAATAACCAAAAAACAATAGTGAAAAACAGGTTAAGTTATGTTGATTATTTTCCACGAGATTACCTGAACCAATGAGGGTACTATTATTTTCAGATGTTAGAATGATTCAAATGAAATCTTATTGCATACTGAAAAAGTAAATGAATTTTATTCAAGCCAACAGAAACAAATGAAATTTATCTCCAGAAACCAAAACAAGATATCATTTAACTTTAAAACAATCACAAAATTGATTACTATAAATTTATATATTTATAAGCAATGACTTCTAACTAAATAACTCAGTTTGTACTTTTTTAGTTTGAATGTATTCAGAAACTTTACAATGAAGTTTTATCATTTGTTTGATAAGGAACAACGTAGTTATTTATTTGGTGACAGTTTAAATCTTCCGGAAATCAGAAAATTTCAGTAAACATTTTCATTCTACACTTTACCAAGTGTGCTGGAGTTATCGTGGTCTTTTGTATCCATATTTTCTAATTTTCAGTTAGAACTTATACATTTTTCCGGAAATGGTCTCGCATCCAGAGACAAGTTCCGATAAAACTGTAATTTAAAATTAACTCTTCCATTTTCCACTTGTATTTTTAGTTATCACATTTAGAGGAAAAGTGGACTAACGTATACTTCAGGGAATTTTGCGTCTTATTTGCGTTAGTTAAAACAATTTTTTAACAAACCATTTGGCAGAATTTTTTTAAAATGTCTTTTGTAAATTCTTGAACAGCCAACTTCGAGAATTAAGTGTATTTTCTCGGATTATATCAGGTTTCCGAAATTTATGTGACTACAGTTTAAAATTTTAATTACAAATCAACTAACAAAGGTACGATTTTTTTATGCTGTATAAAGAAAACACAAACTGTCTTACATTGTTCAATGTGTGCACCATTAGTCGCGAGTCTATACACACATTGAGTCCATCCGAGTCAATTTATCTCAGCTTCTGCGTGTGGGCCGCCCCCCAGATTAAGTTTTTGACAATACGATTTTATCTTCATAAATCTTCCATGACACTTATAAATTGTAGATCTTGAAGGTGGACTTTGTTTATAGGTATTCCGAAATTTAGGCTGCACATATGTGTTGCAGATTTAAATTCGATAAACCGAGCTACAACTTGCACTTGTTCTTGCGGTGACGCCTTTGAAAGGAGAATGTTGTAAAACATGGTCGTTGCACCATCTAGTTTGCATTTCATTAAACATTGCCGACTGGGTGTTGAAGTTGGTTTGGTGCTGCCTTTGTACGCTCAAGTTTACGGGTCCGACCACACACGACCTAAGTCGGTGGGTTTTCATGATGCAAAAACTCGACAGCGTGCATGTCATATTATTACGCAGCCTGTAAAAAAAAAGCAAAATTAAATTCCTAGTACAGTTTCGCATCGTCAGAGTTCAGGTGCTTCCCACTGGGGAGGTAACTGGGCGTTCAAACTACTTGCGGGGATCGGTATATTTCCTATATTATACCGCACTAACAAGAGATACCAGCTCCTGAGGAATGTACAAAGTCTGCAATGGTCAAACACCAATCCGCAGCCCCATTAGAAATAATGAAACAGAAACTTTAATCTTTTCCTTAAGAAACAAATAAAACCATATGAAAAATCTTTGTTTATTTTTAATTCATTTTTGAAAGTGTAGTCATACTTTTCGGGTACTCTTTTTTGTTGTTTCGCTAATGGGGGATGGATGTAAAAATAGTTTGTGTATTTTGAAAAAAAAATATTATAAACACTGGATTTGTGTTATACTTAAACTACATTTAAATAGAACAATACTTTAAATAATTATGCGATACAAGAAATTCTGCAGATTTTTTCAACTTTATTTTGAGTTTTCTTTAATGCTGATAAAATTTCTGAACAACTTTTTTGACGAAATGAAGAAAATGTTAAAAATGTTTTTAAATTTTATTTTTAAAATTCTTAGTTATTTTTTTTAAATATCTTAGATGATTAAATATATATAGAAAAGTATGTTTATACTGCATTTATGACTAATTTTAAATCAAAACCTTAACATAAAAAATCGAAAAAAAAAATATATCGAAATAACTTTCTTTTTAATTTGTTACGTACGCAATTTTCGTCGTTCATTTTTTTATTCACTTACATGAATGAAATGGGATCGCTAAAAAACTTGTATTTACTAGTTTATAATAGCTGCACTTCCTCAGTAATATACTCATTTATTTTTGTTATTCGTATTTATTTCTGATTCTATTGCACTCAGCTGTAAAAATGTATATTTGGAATTTTTTTTTTTTTTTTTTTGCTTCTTTAAACGTATAAATTCTCTCGGTTGACAAAGTTGAGCACGAAAACTAAATGTTTCTGGTCTGTTCTATTAGTACAGTTCATATTAACAGGAGTCAATATATATTTTTCAAAAAAACCTGAAAAAAAACTATTTTTTGAGAAAAATAATTTTACGATAATATGCAGAATTTTCTCGCATAATATGAAAAAAAGTAAAAATTCCATTAAATTTCATATTACATGATTGCTTTACCAGAATCAATTTAATTACCAAACAAAAAGAGATATTATTGATTATTAACCAATTGATTGAACCAATTATAATTGAACCAATTATTAATAATTATTATATATTAATTCCTCTATCGCACACACACACAAAACTTGTTGCCGCTTTAGCCTAGGGACAAACTTGTGGGCGGCATGTCATGAATTCGTGTATTTGTGCCAAAGAATACACACCGTGTAGAGGAGCTGATAAGTTCTCCTGTTCATGGAATGTGGTAGTTTGGAGTGAAGGCACATGATCACGTGTCATTCACCTCACAATTACGACGGCCGTCACCAATAGCCCTCGTCTTTCTTTTTAATGTGACTAATAAAAACTCACACACTGTCACCATTTGTAGAAATTTTCATAAAATGGAAACTATTTTTATTGTTGATCATTTATAGCAAAACAATTTGTGATACTTACGTACTATCGCAACCATTCCAACTTTCGAGATGACTTGCCAAATGGGCAAACCTTATTTCGCACTTTTCGTAAGAGCTGAATTAGTTGCCGTTCCTGTTTCGTTTCCTATTTCTCCGCTTGCCGCCGTTCTAAGAATAACTGTTCGTTTATATGGAAAGCTCGAATACTAAAATTTACCGAATTCTTAAATAATAAAGTATAATTAGAACATAATAATAATATAAAATAAAATTTTCAAAAATTAAATTAAATTAAAATTATATTTTTTCTTTTAACATTTATTTATAATTACTTATTATTTTTCCATTCCTACTATTAGCTCATACTCTCTCTATATTTTTTTATTTATTTATTTATCTTGGTGGAATTTTCAATCTTTAATAAAATACATTTTAAAGCGCTCAATTGAGCTAAAATTTTATATACTTGATTATTTTCGATGACAATACAGTAATTTCATAAATAAATTTATTTAATTTAAAACATAATTAAATGAAAATTGAAGAAAAAAAGTTGATCGCGCGTGGAATCGAACCATCACCTCGCGCATAGAAAGTAGACGATTTACCAATCAAGCTACGAACTCGTTGGGGAAAATTGAAATTTAATTGTATAAAACCTAAGCATATATTTCTAAGGCTGATTTCTCCGAATTGACTGGTTATTTGGCGGAATTACATTGAGAGGTGAACACCCTAAAGGAGTAATACTATTACACCAAGTTTCTCTCTCGATCCCAAATGAATTTCCTTTGTCGTGCCCTCCCCTTGTAAGTAGGAATTCACTTATTATTATTTTTTTATATTACTTGTTCACGTAGTACTTTCCAACAACTTCATATTCCTGTCAGCGTGTGGTTTAATTCAATGTCGCCAATACGGTTGTGATAGTTCGTAAGTCCTTTCGATAATTACGAGAAATAAGAAATAAGTTTCCTCGATTTTAGTCTACATTTTAGTAAGAAATAATTAATTCGATTTTTAATTAAACGAATAGCTCATAAATCAAGAAAGAAGTTATACATGAAAACGACGTCCGAAAGCATTCTTAGGGTAGCAGGAAAAATGAGTCCAAAAATGTGTCCTGAGGTAAACCAGAAAAATAACTCCAAATCTGAATCATCGTGAGACTACCCCACTATCACTCTAAATCGGATGTGTGCACAACACACGGGACAAACATCGTTATCACCTCTACCCTTCTGCTGAAGCGAATATTTAAAGCCGGGGTGAAAAGTTCCTCACAAAGCTCCCGCACTTTCCTGACCGATAACGACCGCCGGATTTCCTGTTTTCCTGCACACCGGAGGGGGCGGTTAGTTCTCCATTGTGCGGGAACAGCATGAATTATCCTCGCCCACAATCACTGAAGGCGGAGATAAGACGGCGAGAACCGGATTTATAATAATTTGGACGATGTCCGGGACTTGATTCGGATCCGGTGTTATCTGTGAACCGAACGGAATCAACAGCGGGGCCCTCCTGTTGAGATAGAAGAGGCCTATTGAAATGGATTTGCATTCCAACCTATCTAATTATGCTCCCCATCAGGAAATACCTCGTGGATCGCTTGGTTTCCTTACTGCCAGCGCTACAGATACACATACGTGTGGCAGGTATAGATTCCGGTTTATGACCCGAATGACAACTTGGAGATTACTCTTATCAGTACTGCCATTAACTGTCTTCCAGAATGTAGTTTGAATTGTAATCTGTCTCAATGTATATCATAGCAGTGGAATCGAAATAAACTGGAATAGGCATTGGAATTTGGTTAACTATTTTTACGTGGGAATTCAGTGAGCCTTTTTTTACATAGATATTTAGAGCCGTGGAAGCTTCATTGAAGAGCAGGGGTCTGAAACTCGAGGCCCACAATGAACATTTTTGCGGCTCGGCCAGTTTATCGACGCACAATAATATATAATAAAACAAAAAAATTTCTCCCAAAATAGGAAAGGTAGTAACAGAGAAGAGAGAGATATGTTAAGTGTTAGGACGTAAACATTAAGTTTTTTTGTTCTATGTTTATTGTATTGTATTATTCGAAATAAACTTACGTTTATATAAATATTGGTTTTTATTTGGGGTCCACCGCAAATTAAACCTTGTTTGAATCGCCCAATTCAGCCTTTGTGTTTGTCACTCTTGTTACAGAGTAATGCAACTAAGTCCAAAGAATAGTCGTGTATACGGTAAGTCTTTCTGGGCTGGGAGCTTTCGATTTGGCGTGAGTGGAATGATAGCAAAAGTCCGGTTCAATTCTGTCACCAATGGCCTTTGTGTTGATTTTAGACTAGACGTTAATGTTAAAAATTGTTGGTCAAGATCGTAATAAACCAATGAGTCATTTATTTATATTTTTGAATGATGTTGAATTCAAATGTGACCATTAAGGCCTCAATAGTCAAGTGATTGTTGTCACTGTAAGGCCTGTAAGAACGTGTAGAGGTGCTTATACACGTAAAATCTGTCATGACTTAAAGTTCTAACGTTGACATGTTGTAGTAGTTTGGAAAGAGGGGGATGGGGGTACCAACTCAGGTGTCGTCATTGCCACTTGACAGATGTTCTAAATTTTGAAGCCCATCGCCAATTGACCTCTTCTTGTTTTATAGTGCTGTGTAAATAAACTCTTACTTATTCACCCATATATGGCCAAGGTAGCCACTTGGTCATGGTCGCGAATTCGTGACCGGTGATATTTTTGTCAAGTTATAGGTTCGAGTCCTGGTGCTCCATTAAGCATTCGGATGATTCATGTTAACTCTGTCTAAGCTCAAGGCTTTCTTGGAAAATTGGAGAGTGTGATAGCAATTGAAGTGTCATCCTCATTACTAACCGAGATTCACATTTATGAAGTCCTTTGTCAATAGCCCTCGGGTACTCTTTGTTCCTTATTACCGATGTACTTTGAAGCTATATGAGGGCTACTGGAAATGATTCTTGCAATTCCAAGCCCCGGTCAAGTGATGAGGACAACACCTGTGATGGCACCCAAATCTCCTAACATGCACTCGATGACGACATGAGGAGTTTGAACCTCAAAAGATTTTAACGTGCATCTCCCTCTACACAAGGGATTCTTTTAGTGGCACCAGAAGTCAGGCTCATGATTTGACGACGCTGACCACTAGTTGGAGACCATGAGCACTCGCTTACCGCAGGCGATGTATAGCTTCAGTGATATATTAAAACAAATCAGGAAATTAATTATCTACATCGTGAAATAATTTTGATAAGTTTTAAATTCTCTGAATATATTCGACAAGGAAGAAAATTACAATTCTATTTTTAGGATTTTGTTTGAATAAATATGCTTTTTAATTAATATTTCAGAAGAATTTTAAAGGAAATCACATACGCGCTATCTCTGTTTCACATATGACAAAGTCACCAGGGAGTGTGTTTTAGATTAAACAATCACATTTTCAAGTTTAAAATTTATCTCTTTTCTCGAATCAATTATATTTTATAGAATTCCAGAGGTCCATTTATATTTTTAATCATGGATAGAAATTGATTAAAAGTATTATTTTAATTTTTTTAATCATGATAATTTTTACTAGGTGCAATTCAGATGTATATATATAAACAGAAAAACTTACAATTATTAAAAGTATCTGCGTATATATTTCAGAAACATTGTTTAACTTGATAAAATCACATGTTATATAAACAGTAGGCTTAAAATTTCCGGAAATCAGCGATCAAGTGGTCACGAATTCATGGCCAGTGTTGTACGTGTCGAGTCTTGGCTCGGTGCTATTGAACCATGTACAGTGGCTCTGATGCACATTAGATCTTTCGAAATTCTGAAAACTGACTGTTTGTGGAAGTTTGGAAAGTGAGGGTTTCAGCTCAAATGTGTCGTCTTCTCTTCATCGTGGTAAGAAATTATAAGCTTCGTCGCCAACAGCCTTCATGTGTCTTTTGAATCCCACGTTAATAAGGGATCAATCAATTCACGAAGATGAAATAAAAGTTGTAAATTTAAACATGTCTCGTCATGTTCAACATACGATTAAAAGTGTGTGCTGCAACACTACAATTGTAGTAAAGATGTTTTAAATGAAGCACAGAACAGAGCAAGTGCTACTGTGAATTCCCCATTTTTGAGCCAAGGCGAGACGAATAATTTCGATTCTTAATTTATTTAAAATCGCCTTAAATCAGGGGTGGGCTCATGGGCCACAATAGGGGAGCGGAGGGTAATGGAGGACAGCACCTTTTTAAAATGGTGGCACTCATTATAAAAATTAATAAATATAAATTAAATAAAATAGTGTCAGTTTTATTCAATTTATTTACTGTGCTAATTTCATATTGTCTATAGCTGTAACAACATTTAATTATAAAATAAGTTGAATCAGACAAATGTACCCTATCACACTTTTCCCCATTTTTTAAAAATTAGGAGTAAAATTGCTTGTTTAAAAAAAGTCTTATCACAGTTTGCAAGTTTATGTCAGCCAACTTGCATCTATGTTTACTCTTGTTGATCTTCAGAAAAGAAAAACTTTGCTTATACAAAAGTATGTCGATTGAAATGTAAAGAATTATTTCCCAGAAATGTCTTCATACATAGAAATTTTTCAGCTGACTAAGAATTGTAAAAGTCAATGTCATAGCATTAAACATTTTCTTTACACTGCGATCTGAACGCCGGTCAAGAAGTTCAAGCTGCAACTCCTCAGATGGTGTATCAATATTAGAAGTAATGGGATAATCGAACAAATTGAATTTAGGCTTAGTTTTTATAAAAACCTGAAATCTTCTTGTAGCCTCGTCCTCCAAACTGTAGTTGATTTCTTAGTATAATGGTTGCAATAATGAAAAATAAAAGTGAAATAATTATAATACTGAACTGAATTCAGTGGCGCAATGGCTCAAGAACTACTGTGCCTTTCTCAGTTTACGTGACCTTAGGCGCATGTGCAGATGTTTCGGTCAAGTGGTCAGTCCGACGTGAAAGTTCCAGTATTCAATTCCCAAGCAAGCTTGGTACTCATTCATCGACTCACTGAAAGGACGAAAAGCTAAGTCGACACTGCCGAACCAGGGATTTGAACCCCGGACTTGTAGCTTGGATATGCGATACACTACCATTCAGCCACTGGGATTCAATTATAATGATAGTGACGAATAGAAGACGAATCTTTGATTGCACACGGTAATGAAGTCTCAGTTTAAAGGGATTTTCTGACTGCCTTGATGGACCGTATAAATACTCCTTATAGGCCGCTAGTTGCCCCTTCTCCGCATTAAAATATTTCCCATTATTTTATTAATGCACTTAAGTTTCAATTAGATTCTCTTCTGACGTGAAATGCTTGCTTAACGAAATCGTATCTTGTGTGTTTAATGCTTTTTTTATATATATATTACAACAATCCCTTTAAGAATAAATACAAGTAGAGGTCAGCATTCTTGACCGATGATTTAATCATCCAGTTTCGGGTGATATGTCTATGCAATATAAAAGCAAATAGCCCTCGTCAATCAAAGAGGAATTAACCAATAGATTCGGGTCTTCCGCGGGGACCAGCAATCGAACAATAAATCTCCTTTGGGTATGCAATTTCTTTCTGTGTTTCCGAATATGAGTTTCTTTTTGGATCTTGATAAAACATTGGTAATGATTTTTCCTCTGTCATTCCTTATGTAAGAGAATGGTCTGTGTGTATTTCAACCCATCACCCTGACATAAACTTATTTCGAGACATTGCACCGATATCTATCTTTTTTGTTATTGTAATTGTTTCTTACATGATTCGAAAAAAAGACTGGTTATGTTAAATATTCTTCCATTTATCTAAGTTAATCAAGGTCATTTTATTCATCAACAAAAACAGTAGAATAGAAAGGCGAATATCAGAGGTGTGGATATTCACTTCTGAAGATTTTAATTATAGTATTATTTTCCCGTTATAGCATATTTATATCACGGTATGGTTCAATCATTTGTAATACGTGAAATCCTAACTAGCATTTTTCCAGATAAAAGGGATTCTAAAATAGTCAAATAAAGTATTTTTAAGCTAACAGACGACCCTAAAATCGTGAACTTAGCAAAAATTGGCCATTTTTTTTGTGTGTGTTTTTTGTTTTATACGCCGTCTTATTATCTTTATAAAAATACGAAGTTTTTTTATTTTCTATTCTCTAGAACAAAAACTACGAGCGTTTTAGTAAAAGATGTTGCTGTAACTTTAAGCAAGATGTACTTTAAAATGCGTTTTAGTCGAAATGTGGGTGTTTTTTTTTCTCAAACGGGGACAACGATTGCACAAAAAATTTTGAAAATAATTAACTGAAATTTTTGGTGTATGTTCTGTATAATACTAGAAGGGTTTTAACCTTCAGATTTACCAATCACTGTTTTATTACAAAATTCAGTCACTTATGAGAATATAATCTCTATTTTTTTTAAGCAATTTCATATAATAACTAAGATAAAGTGTTTTAGTTTTTGTAAACAGAAAAATATTTCTTAACCTGAAGGCCATTTCAAAAGTGAATAGCAAAACAACACATCAAAATTGAAAAACTGAGAATTTGTTCATAAACGTTTTGTACAGAATGAGTCCTATTTATGTAATTTTTTGTCAATTTTTCCCATTTTAGTAATAATTTCTTTTTCTCTCGGTAATTTTAGCATTTTTTTCTTAAAATGTACTAAATGAATCTGAAAACCACGAAAAAAGAATCCTCACATTTCCATTGTTTGTTTTTTTTTAAAAAAAAGGTGTCGCAAGTAGTTGAATACCTTAAAAGGATTATCTACATAAATAAAAAGGAATGTTTGTGTGTGTGTGTCTGTATGTCTCTTATGGCTTCCTAAGCCGTTCATGCGATTGCGATGAAACTTTGTGGAATGATAACACGCATGCTTGCGAAGGTTTCTCAATTAGTAAAACTATGTGTTCCGGTAGATGCCCAAGTTCCGTTGCGGAGATTATGGAGCGTTATAGATAATTATTTCCATTTTTTAACTGTTAGACGCACTGCTTAGAAATTTGGTAAACAGATTCCTTTTATGGCGTAAATACCCGCTACAAAATGGTTTTAAAGATAATCGACCCCCAAGGGGTGGTGCGAGGACTTAATTGGCGTTGAGGATAAATATTTCCATTTATTTGGCCGGCATGTTCCTTTTGTAGAGTAGTAACCGGCTACCAAAAAGGTTTTAAGAAAGTAGACTCCCAAGGGGGTTGTGAAGGATTAATGGGGCGTTAGAGATAAATATTTCCCGTTTTTGAACTACTAGACCTTCAAACTAGAAATTTGGTAGGCATGTTCCTTTCATGGAGTAGAGATCCTCAAAAAAAGGGTTTTGCCCAAATCAACCTCTAAAGGATTAAATGCCGTTATAGATAAATATTCACATGTTTTTTTAACTATTAGACCTGCAGATTTGAAATATGGCTGGTATATTCCTTTCAAGGACTAGAGAACCGCTACAAAAGAGTCTTTTATGAAAACTGAACCCAAAGCCGGTTGCGGAGGGTAAAATGGCTGTTATAGATTAGAGAATTTTGTTTTTTCGAACTAATAAGCCTAGACTTGAAATTTAGCTGGCATGTTTCTTCCATGGAGTAGAGATACTCTATGAGAGAGTTTTGCGAAAATTGACATCCAAGAGCAATTTTAAGAAAAAAAATTCCCTTTTATTAATAATTAAACCTTTAAACTTGAAATTTAGAAGAAAAAAATCTTTTGCTGACCAAAGATATGATAAAAAGAAGGTTTTCAAAAGTCAACACTCATGGGTGTTACGGGGGAGTAACAGATAAAAGAAATCTCTTTTTTCAACTATTCGACCTACAGATTTCAAATTTGGCAAATCTAATTTTTTGTTGAGCAGAGATATGCTTAAAAAACCTTTTTTGTTTCATTTTCAATTCACTTAAATTTAACACATAAAAAATTTCTTTTTCCTTCAATCTCTGTTGCTTTATTTTTCAATTCACTCATGTGATGAACGGGTATACTAGCTAGTATAATATATATAGATGAGAGAATTATGCTAATAGAGTAATAAAAAGAGGAAAAAGTACCACTTAAAACATCATGGATTGTATATATACAATCGTTTTTACGTATTTATATCACATATAAAGTGGTAGTTGTGTATCAACGCCTTCCCAGCGATTTATCGCAAAAGATTAATTACATACCAGAAGGCATCACCGAAGGTTTTATTTGTAATAGCAACCTATTTCATTTTGAACCTATAATCAGACTGATGGTTAAATTTTTCAGCCTAAAATTTTAGTATAGAACACTCTGAAGGAATAATATACGTAACCATTCCATAACCATTTTTTTAAATCAAATTTCATTAGATTTGTACATAGACCAATGACATGACAATAATATGTAATAAACAGAAATGTTTTTAAAAATATTAATAACTTTGAATGTTTAAGTTTTTTACCCTTTTTTATTGCAAATTTTAAACGTCCTTGGCAACTTTTGCATAATTTAGATCCTTGTTTTATAAAATATTTTGTTAAAATCCGTATTTCAATCTTTATATAAAGATATATCTATATATATATCTTTATTTATATCTTTATAGAAATTGTTAAATCCTGTTTTTCAATTCCTAACTAGTAGCTCACACTCTCCATATATTTATTTATATATTTATCTTGGTGGAATTTTCAATCGTTAATAAAATACATTTTAAATCGCTCAATGGAGGTGAAATTTTATATGCATGATTGTTTTGGATGGCAATATAATAATTTAATTATAATTAATAAAAAATAATTGATCAAAACTAATTATTTAAAGAATTACAAATGCAGCCACGTTGGCATCCTTTTTGGCGACTTAGCGACCCTTTTGGCGACTTGTGTCAAAACTTGAAAATGTTTTTTTCTCACGTTCTAAAGCATTCCGTTGAACTGAAATTTTATATACACGATTATTAGGATGACAATACGATACTTAAATGATAATTAATAAAAATTAATTACCATTTAGTGTTGTGATTCTGTCCTATGTATATACATATTTATATTAATTGTAACTATTTAACAAAAAGTAGCTAAAATAAAATTTTTCTTTGTTGATCTAAGTAGGAATTGACATAAAATTTTCTTTATATTACTTGTTATACAATAATTTATTGTGAGATAAAAGGAAGAGAAACTTTTTGAATTCTGTAACATCTAAATGTTGCAAAATTAATATTTTTAATAGTAAATTTGTTTACTAAGCAAAACGCATTATCAAAGTGTGGTTTTATTAAAATGCAAAAGTAATATATAAATATTTGTGTCTTTGAAAATTTGGATGTAGAGGAATATTTTAAATTCAGGAATATATTGTTACGAATTTTGTATAAATAGTGTAAATAATTTGTATTTGAGTGTTTAATGCATTTATATTACTCTATGTGTTATATTTATTTCATGTTAAAATTGTGCTACTCACAAGCAATGCCGCCCCTTACGTTATAATGGCGATTCAATGAGAACTTGGCGAAATCTTGGCGGTAGAGCCAAGTTGGCATCATTTTTGGCGACTATGGTGCCCATTTTGGCGTCACTGACGACCATGTTGGCGAGTCCGGAACACTCTGGAATCTTCTAGAAAGTAGTGGATCTCTCACCACTAATGTCACGAGCGGCTATATTTATGGAAGTTTCTGTCGCCCCTATAAATAAGATGCTCGCCGGGACGGTGATGAGTCTTGATTAAACCAGCGAGTAGTGAGGATTGTTTTGACTAGCGATTAGCTTGGCTGTGCTTGTGAATAATCTTTACTTACGTGTATTTTTAAACACTGATTATTGTGTTTGATTGCTGTTGAAGGTGTGAAAACCTTCGGATATTCACTCTGCTAATAGTGCTACTGAATCCTGTATTTAAAGGATTGGACTTTTGATAATAAATTCGCATCGCTCTTGAAGAACTGTTTATTTTCTTTGTGATTGTTTTGCATAAAATCCCCGAATCCTCGGATCTACGTAACAATATATTAAATCAAATTGTGAAGCTTCTTTTGTTTTAAAGAATACTATATAGAGCGAGAGTTGTCATATGTAAACATTTTTTTTTTATAAAGGAATCATTTTTGCTTACTATATATTTTTTAACTCGGAAAGTGTTTTTCGTAAATTTAGGGATTTTTATGGAGGATCCCCTAAATTAGGGGTCTTCAACCTTTAACATTCGAGAGCCATATCAATACATCCCAATATGATAAGGCCACATTAAAATAAATTTACAATGATCTTCGGGCCACATGGCTGTTAAAATATAATGTAGTCACAGGAAATTTAAATAAGAAAGGGTAGATTGTTTTACAACTGATTTTAAGGAAATAGATGGTGTTACAGATTTCTCTATACATATCGGTTTCATAAACGTTACCTGAAAGTCGAATTAAAATACATTGCGTGTTAAAGATAAAAGTCCACCTTTTCTTTTGAAAACTGAAAGTGTATGCATAGTCATATTTTTTAATATTAAAAATTATTTAAGGTACGATTAAATTTTTGAAACATTCGTCCTTTTAAGAAAATTTTATTCCAACATGTGAAGCATTTCAATAAAATGTTTTAAATATCAAGAATAACAAAAAAATGGCGTTTTTTACGACAAAGAACAGACATGGCAATTTTTTTTAAACAACCTCAGATTTAAATGAAGGGCCACTAAAATACCTTCAGCGGGCCATCCGTGGCTCTCAAAACCACGTGTTGAAGACCTCTACCCTAAATCAAGGTATAGGAATAAGAAATATTTTTTGAAAGAAAAAGCAAAATCTATTAATAATCATTGCAAATAAAGAACTTTATACCATATTCAGAAAAAAGAATTTGAATTTGTAATGATTATAGTTTTTTTCAGAGATATTTCGTTCGGAAAAAGAAATCATTTATTTTTACTTGAATTTCAGAACTTTATTTAACATGTTTCAAATTACCAATTTTTGTCAAATATGCACAGTTTTTTCTATAATCTGTTACCATTTTAAAGGTAGCTTCATAGTGCTTCTCGCATAGAAGTCTTGGTCCCTATTGGACAACCTTTTCGTAAAGCATTTGAAACTTTTTGTTGTGTAAATGATTAAAACATAACACCTGTCAGTGGAAGAAGAAGTACAAATTAAGATCAATAGAATATTTAATATACATGAGACTATAACTAAAAAATTTTTTCCGCTGATATTCCTTTAATTCAGAGTAATTATTACAGAAAATTACAAGTTTTACTTGAAGTGAATACACGTGCATTTTACGACACTCCAGGCAGAACAAATAGTTGGTTTTTGGAAGAGGATGATCTGTGCCTGGAAACATTAATTTTTAAAGTTTGCGTTTTCAAACAAAACAGAAAAGAGTTATGATTTATTACTTTTCGTAAAATGAAAGCTACAAATAAATTATGTTTTATCTAAAGTGCTTGTTGTCTACCAAACGTAGGGAAAGGTTTCAATCTATCTTCTGTTATCTAAAAGTCTTATGATAGTAACAAAAGTCTTAAAGCTTATAAGTAAAACAGAACATTAATGAAATATTTGGCAACGATTCTAGAATTTTTCAAGGGCAATTCATTCTAGAATATGAGGATAATTTTTTTTTACAATGACTTGATTTGTGTTATGAGTATCACACTAAATTGATAATCGTAACTGTTAACTGTAACACCAGAAAATTCAATTTTCTGTTCATTAATATTTAATTTAATGAGATATTTGTCATTGAAGCTCACTAACCCACATACTTAAATCAGGTAATGCAGTTCGATGTTTCAGAAAGAGAGTATTTCTTTTTATTAAGATATGTGTGATACATACCTAAAATGGAATATTTGACCCAAAAAACACCAAAAGCTGCCAAATAAGTATATACTGATTTTGTACTCTCTCTATTTTTATTCGAATTGACATTGTAGGCAGATAATGCCCCTAATTGCATAAATACGGTCATTTTTATCTTCAAGGTGTTAACGTGTTTATGTAATAAATATCACTGGCGAGATATTTTATTTTCATCTGATACAGTGTGTCATTTTTATTTATATAATAATGCATTTGTACCTTTGTAGCATGATTTCTTCCTTATTTATTTGATTCTGCGTTGCACGATCTTTAAAAACTAACGGTTTGTTTGCTGGATGTTTCTAACTTTTATTTATATGATGAAGTGGTGTTTGATTGGGTTGATTGTGGTTCAGGGCCACACACAGTTGCCAAGTTATACCTAACGCAACACTTAAACATTTACAAGAAAAAAACGTGTATCTCAATTTAGGAAAAACTGTAAAAGCACTTTAAATCCACTGGTACTTAAAATCCTCATAATGACGCGGTGAGGACGCGAGAAGAGAGGGTGCCAACTGAGGCTTCAATCTCTTCATCTGACGAGATGCTAAACTGCAATTATGAGAAGTACTGTTTCTGGTTACAGAATTTGTGTGTCTTTCAGAAAAAAAACACACAAATTGCAACAAATAAACATCTCTAAGTAATTATTGATCGCAGTAATAGAAATAAAATACTGTTTTATTAAAGACTGGTAAAAAAAAGTCTCAACACTTATCATACAAAATAGTGAACTTACTAATATGCATTGATAAAAGTTACCTCTCCTTGTCCAAATTGAAACTGCAGATCACTTTCTTAAAATGGTAGTTATTCTGGGAAATAACCTACAAATTTCTGTTGGCTTCGTTTTATCGGTTTTATTTCATAATAAAGACATAAACATCACTGAAACGTAGCGAAATGTCAGTCCATACTGCCCAGTAACGTAATTTACACAGAATATTCATAATAGCGTCATCAGTGATACACATGAGCATCAACATCTCTATGCTCTACATTTTTTCCGCAAATTTTCTTGGTTCTAAATAATTTAAATTACAGATGAGAGCAGCTTTAGGCTACACAGTACACTTTTTCCAAAAATTTTTTGGATATAGTAACTGTAAAAATAATTTGTTTTGTATTCAGCTTATATTATTAAGTTGATTTGGAAAGTAAAAAGTCAGTTTGACCAGCCATTATTTTACAATTTTAAAAAATTAAGAACTCTGAAGTGTTTTCAAACTTTTATAAAATGCTTAATTTTTTAGTCATTTTAAAGGATTTATAATGAAACCGAAACTACCTAATGAAAATTAAACCAAAGCCTAAGCTCAGAAAACTTCAAATATCTTACAGACATATTTATTATCAGATCTGAAATTTGGCAAAATATTTTTGGCAAATATAATTTGAAATGCAAAAATACCTTTTTCGATTCTTTTGAAATTTTTAGGGTACTGTGTAGTCTTAACAATGGAAACAGTGCCTACAGTTAACATTAAATTACAAGCAACACACTAACAAAAATTTTAATGCACTTTTTAAGTAATCGTTTACTTTCTCAATGTACGTATATCAATTTAAAACTAAAAGTATTTAAGAGTACTGAAGATAAAAAAGTTACAGAAATTTCGTACTCTATTCGTTTTTCTATGAGAGGCTATGGTGATCAGAAAGAATATGTATGCAAGAGTCTTTCAGAGCAATGCTTTGTGAATAGAAAGTGATCTTGGCAACAAATTTGGATGCCTAATTTGAACTTTACGCTAAACTAGCCACAAAGCAAATTACATTTGTCAGTAGACCATGTGTTGGTGTGATTGCATTCCTTTGTTTAGAGGATATAAAATTGAACTTCTATAATTCGAACTTTTATGATTCGAAATTTCGAATAATTTGAGTTCTTAACCCCGAATTTCAGAATTTTTCTTAAAATCTATGGGAAGAAAATTTTTCCTGTTGAAATGAATTATTACTTTAATGCTGTTTCTTAGTATGATAGAAGTGAAGGAGGTCGAAATGTCACTACTTTTGTTGGATTCCCGGATTGAGGCCGGGCCTTTTTTATGTACAATTTGGGTCCCTCTAGGTCACTCTCTATTGTGGCCACGGTAGCTTAATGGTAATAGTCACGAACTCATGGCCGGTGTGTTACGCGTTACAGGTCGGATGCCACCGAAGACCCGCTAATTCATGTAAAATCTGTCAAGGCGAAATTTCAGAGATTTAGTACGAGATCATACTTATTAATTGACTGAGGTTCAAAATCACGAATTCCATCACCAATAGCGCATGCATTGCTTTACAGTGCAATGTAATTGATTATTTAGTAATCTTTGGCCACCTAAGATGGGGAGAGGAAGGTCTTGTATTGCAGCTATCATAAAATTAACGCTACTACTTAGGTTTCGATTTGGTCTTATTTTCGGTGGAACAGGGATATTAGATTTATTATAAGCGAAAATCTATGGTAGAACGTAAGTGAAACACTCACTAATACATTTTTAAAATGTAAAAGAATGTTCAAATATGCACACGCAGGGTGAATTAATTGGTACAAATTGTAAAAATCTCAGATAATAGTATTAGGGGCTAATGATATTTAGAGTTATTACGATTTTTGGATCAACTTCAACACTTACAGTTGACTCCAGAGTCTCCAACACAATAACCAATTTTATGATGCAAACACTGTCCATTGTTATGGTTTTCTTTTAGTCGATAGCTTAACTACTCCTTCATTATTCTCATGACACAATCATGACACAGTTTCTAGTAGACTTGTATTTATTTTTTACTCACAACACTTTTTACATTCACATCAGAATTACTGAGCATGCGCAAGCACAGTTCACATATTCTTATTTGAAGACACAACAATACACACCTAATTCTCTTAATTACACAGATGGCGTTTCGCATGCCGTGAACTGACAACGATATTTTTGTGTCTATTGACACCGACATTACATAATTTTGGTGTACATAAGAAATTGGTTTTGTAATAATATTCTATATATAAGGTGATTATAACTGAAGTTCTATGTTTAAAATGATGTAATAATGAACCACTGGTCAGAATAACTTCAAATTTGAAATGAATATACTTGAAGATAAGAGAAATGGTGCGGCATAAGGAAAAAGTTCCAAAATTTATCAGTAGAGATGACATTGTAAGATACAAGATGACGCTCCTCCACACATTGCAAAGCCAGTGACGTAATTGCTCTTGAGAAATTTCGAAAAAGATAGAATGATCAGTCGTTATTTCCCAACCGACTGGCATTTAACATTACCGAACCTCAATTCTTATGACTTCTGGCTTGGGGTGATCCTAAAAAAGTTGTATCCTGTAGCTTGATTGCAAATTTGCCTTTGAAAGTACGGACAACGCAGCACATTCCCAACTTGATCTCTGAGACACTCCGCGGGCTGCGGTAGCCTAGTGGTCAAGATATTGGATCATGGCAGGCATGTTATGAGTTCGAGCCCAGTACCACTAAAGACCCACCGTGTAGGGCCGAGAAGCACATTAAATCTGTCGAGAGCTGAAACGTCCTCCCGTTGGTGTAGTGTGGTAGTTAGGAGAGGGGGGTGCCAGCTCGGGTGTCATCCACGCCACTTGACCATGGTTCAAAATTACGTGGTTTGTCGCCAAAAGCCCTCGTGTAGCTAAACAGTGCGACGTTAATATTCACTCACTCACTGAGACTCTCCACACCGTTGTTTATCGGTTTCAACTTATGGCGGAAAATGGTGGGCAGCATATTGAACATGTCTTGCGGAATTCTAACGGTAGTTAACAGACGTTTTCATTGCCGCTTTTGATGCGAATTTAGGCCAATCACAACTAAAACCCGATGTTTTCCCATACAATGTGGTACGACTTTGCCGTGGTGGATGAGATTTTCATTAACACCACTACAACTGTCTAATGACTTGAAATTCCTTTTGCCGTCAAAAAATTGAAACCATCATGTGCAATTAACAATACAGTTGCTTAATGCACAGCATGCCAAAGCTGTCGTAATGTGATTTAACCCTTTATCTACCGACGGTACTTATAAGTACCACTCACTTTTAAATAACATAGAATAACTAATTTTACGACTTTTCTGACAATAATTAGCAGGAATATTCTTTGAAATCCACTCTTCCAAGATATATGGCAGTATGGGTTCTGGATGAGTATTTTAGTGGGGAAGACCAATAGTTTTATAGCAGAAATTGCGTTTTCAGCGGATTGTGAAGATTATCATTTCTGTCCCGAAAAAATTGTTAATGTCAAAATTTAAGTGTCTTATTTTTTGTATGTTAACGAGAACCTTAGAAAACGATTTGACTCTTTATTTTAAGTATATAATATATTATAAGTATATAATTATTTTTATTAAGTATATAATTATTTTATGTATATAATTAATTTTACAGTGGAATATCTTTGATTAATTAATTAACTTTAACGGATTGAATTTCCCAAAGTTGATTATTTTGCTATTATGTATATCCCTTAATTTTTATTTTATTGATCGAAAAAAAATATTGCATGAAAAAACTGCAGTAAATCAAAATGCGGTAGATAAAGGATTAAAATACCACTTGCAGCTGAATCCACTTCCATTATGTTGCTCACAGCACCATCTTTTGATTCATTTAAAATAATTTTTTCTGATGCTATATATTCTGTTTCACACTCTTCTTCAAGTATATTCACTTCAAATTTGAATTTTTATTCTGATTTGTGACGTTTTTTACAGCATTTTGAAAATTGTACTTTCATTATGATCCCCCTGTATAAATAAATGTTATTTAAACTTTATACGTAAGAATGTGGAAATAGTTTTAAAATGGAGCAAAAATTTGAATCTTGTTGTCACTATTAGTCCTAAATTTCATTCCAAAATTTAAGAAAAATATTTATCACGATCATTCAGTTTACTCGCAAATTATGTCTCTCTCTCTCACAACAGGTTTCCTCATTGTCACAAAGTATTGTTCAATCGATCGAATCCTTTGAGAAACCATGCTTTCACTATTTATGCCTCAAATGGAATTAATATTTATTTCTTCCTGTAGTTTAATTATTTTAATTTCTTTTTCACACAAAAAAAAATAAATAAATAAAAAAATAAAATCACTTTGCTTCAATGAACCAAATTCAGTCGCATCTAACTTAGTAACATTGGAGTACAAGTAATAAATGTTATTAAAAGATGAAATATTCTAATTAAATGTAAATATAGGAGATAATTTTAAGGTGATATATCCTACAGATGCGGTCCCTCGTTTTAATTCTGTTATCTAAAATCCATACATTTTCAAAAAAGAAACGTGATCCAACATGAAATCGATTGTCTTTGAAGAGATATCAGGCATTCTTAGACAATATACCTAATTAATTTTCGCGGTAAATTCTATAAGATGACGATTTCTTTTTCAATCTTAGTCAATTTGCCGGTATCAACTCGGAATTATTCAACAAAAAAGAAGATGAGAGTAAATAAGGATCTCGAATTAATTCAATGCCTTTGGGCTTCCGATGGAGAAATAAGAAAAATTAGTGTTTATTCTTAAATTTAATTTGATTTAATCGTTTATTAATACCACACTCAGAAGTTGCATCAGAGCTACTTGCGGCAGATCGCGTAGCCGGCGTTGTTTTCATCGAGTCGAGGGATTAAAAAAGATCCATTGCATAGAGCGGTTTATGCACGTGTGTAGAGGCTCAAATACATCACGTTGCCATGGTAAGGTGACTAAAGAAGTAGCTCACTTTTATTTATTGTATCTTGATGAGGATTCACAATTACTACTCGTCGTCAATAGATCTTTGCGATATGTCTAAACCAGTGATTCCCAGAGTATCTCTCTCTATATCGACCCCTAGGGGTCTATGTTGACTTGCGAGGGGTCCATGCCAGCGAAAAAAAATGGGGTTCCATGAGGTATAAATGGGTTCTACGATATATTAAACTTCATTGTGACTTTAATTTTTAAAAAAATCTATTCAAGTGGATCATTATTTACTGATTTAATGAGATTCATTTGCATTACAAAGCAACAGCATAAATTTTATTAAAAAGGGACCATAATTTCAGTGTTTCTTGCAATAATTAAGCTACAAAAGTATAATATTGGACATCGCGCGAATTTTACCAGTTTCTCAATTTGTCACAGACAATATGCTAGGAAAATTACGTTTTAATCAGCAGCCAACTTTTAAATCCCCTTTATTCAGATATTCAAACTAGGTTTAAGAATGTTTTTACTATGGTAATTAGCACAGCAAGCAATGAATTCATGTGGTCAAATGAAAAAAAAAGTCAGATCACAAGAGGAACTGATCGGAAAAACCATACTGAAGATCTTAGAGTACAGTTTAGAAAACGAATGTCCAGTACTTTTTTTGGTTTTAAAATGATATACGTTATTTATCCTGAATTATGGAACATCTTCAGAAAGTTTTTAATTGCTTTTCCTACAGAAAAGGAGTTTCAACACGGTTGCCAATCTCCAAAATAAAAACAGAAAAATAAAGAAAAATTGGACTCTACCAACCGAGGAGATTTAGGCTTAAACCTGACAAGATTGATGCCAAATGTTGAGCATTTGTTATTGAAGCACCAGATTCATCCAACTCTTTAAAAGCATTCATTTGTTGCTCCGTTATTTTATGTATTAGTTTAATTTTAATTTAATTCATTAACATGTATTTCTTAAGTTTTAAACTCTATACTCACTATAGTTTGAAACATAAAACTTTTAAAAGAGCGCTACACCAGCTATAAAATTGACATTTAAGTTATTAATTATGTAAGTAGAGGTCTACTCCAAACCGAAAAATGTAGCAAGGGGTCTATGAGACAAAAAAAGAAGCGATCAATCAACCCAACAGCCAGAAACTTGTCAAAAAACAAGTGACTCTTGGCCTTGAAACTATGTGTAACCCTATATCTGAATTTCTTAGCTGTTGTTGTCATCTCAATTTACATATAATATCTTGTTATAATTCCATTTTTTTTTTGTTTTAATTTATTAGATTTTTGACAATATAGTAAACGATTATATATATATGGGGGATATTCCGTTTAACTATCTTTGTAAAAGGTTGGATTATATCCTTTTCCAGAGGACTGTAACTTTAATTAAAACCGCATTCGAGATTACCGCCATCTGGCGGGCTTACGAAACGCCGACACAAATAATATTTCGTCAAAGGCCCACTAACCATCCTCGAAAGAAGACGTAACGCTTTCGCGCATTTGCACCCGTTCGCTAACCGGGCGGTTTCAGTCACATAATGAGCTTTTTCTAAATTCCTTCCTCCTTATAGTTTTCTATTAATTTAATATCTGCATGTTTTAATTCCTATTGCCATGTTAATACTCCCCCTGTAAAACTTTCCCCATAACTTGTAATAAATTCTTTTACTTTCAAGAAGCATCTTCGTTTGAATAAATCGAATCAAAATAATTCAAACCAAAACGGTAAATTCTAAAAAAGCCCTAGACACCTCGCCACTAAAAACCCACGGTCTGAAGAGTCTAACTTTTTTTGGGAGATTTTTGTTAGACTCCCACATATATATATATATATACATACATTAGTGATACCTTGATTTACGTGGTCTTTAATGATTGAAGAAATTGTCGATTTTGCCAGGCAAATAAAGTTAGAAGTGGATAGTGATGACGTTGAAGAAGTGCTGGATTCCCACAATCAGGAGCTGACATATAATCTGCTTTCAGAAATACATGATCAAGAGAAAGACATTGAAGAACTTGAGTCTTCAGACCCAGTTCAATCATTAAATCGCATGGCAGAAGGCCCCGGTTTAATTGAAAAAGGTGTGACATAGCCATCCTGCGATAGCTATGACGTGTTGGATCCGCGTAAGCTAGAGGTGTGGGATTATCTAAAAGATGAGACATTTTGTAATTCTTAACACAACTTTTATTAAGAATAACTGAAATTACTTAATTCTAAATAACAACTTTCTTTAAGTGAGAATAAGCCACAAATTAAACTGAATATTTAAGTCAGATCGCACAACTAGATCACTTATCTTAATTATATTTAATTATCTGCCTAATCTAACTTCCTATACAAAATATTACCTTTTATAGAGTAACCCTCCTATTCTGCTACTTGTAGATAAGTATACTCAGGCACTATTACTCTTTCTTATAATTAAGATTATTAACGAAGATGGGCGTATCCTTCTTCCTTGTGAGTAGGCCGTCTAACACTTGTTCCGCACTAAGTTATCTCTAAGATTGCCGTTTTATCTCACTAAACCCTCTATCCTTTTAAAGTATATCTTATTTGCATTTTCGCCCTGTTTCTCTTCTTGGTATTGGGTTAGAAAAGTTTTGCCATTAATCGTGGCCGTCAAAGAACGTAGGAGTTATGTTAGAAGAAGAACGCGAGAGATCTCACAAAGGGTTGCAATTTTAATGAAAATATAGAATCAACGAAGAGTGCATTCTTTCAACAAAACGAGGAATAAAAAAATTATTAGCATGCTACGAGTAAATTTTACGGGAGAAAAAGAAAATCTATGAGCAGGTAGTTTACTTTGTTAGATTTTACGAAACTTCCTACTTCACAATAATTTCGGTTTGTGATTTTGTTTGTATGTTGTATAAGATTTTACTAAACATATTTTTTCTATATTATTTTTCGACTCTGGCTCCAACTAAAAATAATTCATATGTATTTATAATCGAAGTTATAGCCCGACATTATACAGTTATCACTACATATCTGAAAGCTTGGGGTATAACTGTATATGCAACCTCTGACAATAATGTTCGGTGGATAGTCCTGTAACATTAACGTAGATGAAATATTAACAAAAGTTGCCTTATTGACCTTCGAAATAGTCACCTCTCATAACTACAGACCACACAGATCTGCTTTACATATCCTGGAAACTTTGCAATAAGTCTTCTTTTGAGATTGGAGTCCAAAAGCATCGTCGTGTTTCGTTGGATGTCAGGAATATCGTCGAATCTCTTTCTTTTGAAAGCGAGTTTGAGTCGTGGGAATAGGAAGAAGTCTGCAGGATGGAGATCTCTGGCGAGAATGGTGGATGTTCATTTTGCTTTACCACGTTTTTGCCAGGAACTGTTTGATGATATTGGCTTCATGAGGGCAAGCATTGACGTGAACAAAAAACCATGAACCTTATGCGTTCTGGGGTCGTACCCTGCGTATACGTTTCATGAAAAGGGTCAAAATTTCAATGTACCTTCCAGTATTCATCGTTCAGCTATCATGCGCACAGTTAATCGACGATCTTTCGTGATTAATTTACGCACTTTCTGAGTGCTTTCGTCACTGGCAGAGGTCACCGGTCTTTCGCTACCCGGGTTGTCAGAAACACTTTCGCGGCTTTCTCGAAAACATGCAAACCACTCGTACACACTTTTAATGGACAGTATTGATCTTCAAAACAACGTACCAGCATCGAATAAGTTTCTGTCGATGTTTTTTCAAGCTTAAAACAAATCTTTAAATTGATCCTTTGTTCGTTCATTTTTCTGTTCTCAGTTAAGAGCCAAAACACTAAACAAGCACTTAGTAAAAACCAATCTTACACTTTACACACAAACGACGCTCAACTGAGCAACGTTGGCGGCAGATAGTCAACACTTACCGCTAAGCATATGTAGTGTTTTATTTCACCAGTGCTTCCAGATTGGCATTTCTGACTTCATTCACCGAACTTTATTGTCAAAGGTTGTATACCTACACACTAATAACTTAATGCCCCCGGAACAATTTGCTTTTCGTAAGAGTCACTCTACTGTTGACCAAATTTTATACTTCACCCAGTGTGTTAGGGATTCTCAGAATCACAAATCAACTAGACACACATGGCGGCATTTTTAGATGTGTCAAAGGCTTTTGATAGGGTATAGAAATATATGCTGTTAAGCAAGTGCTTTGGTGTTTTTAGCATTAAAGGTAAAACTCTGCCCTGGATCTCAAACTTTCTAAATCACCTAAATTTTTGTGTCCATTTTCATGCTTTCTCGGATTTTACAAAACTTATCAAAGAATTCCCCAAGGGTGCGTTTTGAGTCCAACTCTTTTCTCATTATTTATTTCCGGAGTAGAAAAATATGTCAACCCTTCTTAAATTGAACTTTTCGCTGGTGATGTCGTTTTGTGGTGCAGTGATGCAAATATTAGCAAAATGGAATCCCAGCTGAATAGGTCCTTAGTAAATATTCAGGAGTTTGCAGACAACCACAAAATTACTTTCAATGCTTCAAAGTCTACAGTTAGCCTCTTCACGACTAATAGGCATCTTTACAACTACTCTACTGAACTTTTCCTAAAGAGTGAGCGCTTGAATTACAGTAAAAACCCTACCTATCTTGCTTTCACTTTAGACTCGGAAGTGAACTGCGGTAAACATATTGAGAAAATAGCCGATAAAGCAAGAAAGAGACTTAAGATCTTAAAATATCTTTCTGGCAGAAACTGGGGTTCAGACATCTCCACATTCAGAATAACATATACAACTTTGGTTCTCCCAGTCCTTGAATATGGGTACCAAATCTTTCAAGTAGCATCTCCTACTAACTTGAAAAAACTGGAGAGTGATGCGAGGATTATTACGGGCCTTAGATATAGTTGTCCTAGTGACATAGTTCTGTACGAGGCCTCTTACTATGAGATTCGAAGTCAACTCATATAGGTATTTTAACAAAATTAAAAGCTTTGGTTCCCACAATAGAACCTTTTCTTTCATTTTAAGTTGGACAACTAACCAACATTTAAAGCGAGACCACCCACTTAATTACGTGTGTAAAAGTGGTTTGATTGATTTCAATATGAACACATCTACACCTTTTAGCTGCATCTCAACTATAGATTCTTCTAATCATGTTGAATTCCGGGAGGAATTATTGACCAGTATTCCCAATAATAGCAGCCATCCGGAATTACTCAGATAGCTGGCAATTGAAGTAATAATTGACATACACGATCAAGCCTTGATTATTTACATAGATGGTAGTCGTTCAGATAAGGATAGAGCATGAAATGGTATCTTTAGTAACACTCCTGGGAATGATATTAAAATCAGCATCAGAAATTCTGACCACTGTTCCGTCTTTAGATCGGAACTCATTGCTAATAGTGGTGCTCTCGATCATGCTCTCAACTTTTACAAGGACAGTATCTGGATCCTGACAGACAGAGGAAGCTCCATCCAATATTTGAAGAATTGGCCAAAAATTATGGACAGTACTGGTCTAGCTATTTTACCAAGATTGGCTAGGCTTGGCCAGGGGAAACAAGTATGTCTCCAGTGGATACAATCGCATGTGGGTGTGCCTGGGAATGAAAATGAAGCAGCTGGTAGAAGTTGCGATCTCTCTAACCCTATTTCCACTGTCTTAAGCCATTCGTAAATTCATTCCCTCCAAAGAACTAAAATGAATTTGACTTGGCGAAACCCTCTTGCTCACCACTGGTACGCAGCTAAGAGTCCTGGCCTATGTCTACAGTGCAGGAATTCCAGGGCTCATCAGACAGCCTTGGCGTGCTTTAGAAGTGGTCAGCTGCGTAGTATGACTTTTGTGCAGGGGGTAAAGTCTTTTTTTGCCTATCCCTGCTCTCTCCCTGCTTCTCCTGCTCATCTTCTGGACTTCTGGGGGTATTTCCCTGATACAGTTGTTTGAAAATCAAGACCTGTTGTGTGACACTATTATGCGGAAAGGTCAAATGGACTTTGTGTAAGCTTTCCTGCTGCAAGGGGATTGGAAATAGGTTGTATACAACATGTATTTCTGTGTATAGAGCAAGAATATTTGAAGCTTTTTAAAGTACAGGGATTGGCTTTTGCGGATTCTTGCTCAAGTCAGAATGTCTGTCCTGCTCAAGTTAGGTTTCGCTAAACTGAGACTGAACCACAGAACCAATCGTTTATGCAATGCTTTGAATACCCTCATCAGAAAAGTAAGATTTTAAATCAAATTGTTTTGGGTGTGGGTTTCTGCTTCTGGATGGCACAGAAAATGCTGACAAATAATGATGAATATCATTTCTTTTTCCTTTTAAAGCAGCACACAAGCAGTCAATGCTGTGACGACAATTATGACTCAAAACATTCGTGCTGAAGCTGTTAGAAAATTAGAAGGCAAGCTTGTATTAAAAAAGATTAGTGAAAATTATAGTACAAAGTAAATTGAAGTTTATGCTTTAATGTAAAAATAAAATATTGCAATGGTACTTATAAAAAAAACATACGGGTACTCCTTCTGAATAAGCAGAAACAGATGAACTGATAGAAATCCCTTTATGTACTCAATGTTTTACCTTTTCATATAGTATTTAAATAATGAAATACATTTCATTGGAATTATCTTACAATTTCCTCTGAAAACTGCTTGAGTTAAGTGCTGGGTGATTAAAATTATCATTCGAGACTTACCTTGTGAGTACAAAACTTTTCTCACTCACTCTGTGACAAAAATAAGCATTTATCTCATTTTGAATAAATATTCATTTTCAGTTGATTATACGAAAGAAAGATATAAAGAGAAACTAGAGTAAATGTTTTATATATATATATTTATATTGCTTTGAATTAATTGTTGCTAAAAAATTACCTTAATTTGAGGGAAGTCATACAATTTATTCGGAGGAATTAAATAGCAAGGACCTATTTTAACTTTTACTTAATCTTGAAAATGAATGTATTGAATTTTACGTGTTTCCGCAAATCTAAATTCTACAGAAAATTACATATAATATAAACCAACCAAATTTCTCACATGACAAAAGTTGTACAGGCTAAGAAATATTTTCAGCAAAAAATTATAATAAGGGTTTATCTCTCAATATTTCCCCTTTGGCATTGTTTGGAAATTCGAAGAGAGACAGTGTCAGCTCAGGAATCGTCCGCGTCACTTGGTCAAAATTATGATATTCGCCACCAGCATCCCTCGTATTGCTTTATAGTGAGGAGTTAATAAACATTTCCTCACTCTCACTGTTTCTTATGGCAATATAAAAAAAGAATATTCCGTTAAAAATGAAATTGCACTATATACGATACATACTATGAAAAAAGATTTGTGTGCATGTAAAGGAATTGAAAAAATGGAAATAATTTCTTGATAAATATTAAGGCCTGCATGATTAAATATGCAATAAATTATTCGTGAAGCTCAGCATTGAGTTTTAAGCGTAAAATTCATGAAGAAAACAGCAAATGTATCAGTGAATTAAACAAAAATGATCGTTTCGAAGGAACTTTAAGGAATAAAAAAAATCAAAAACACTAAAAATGTAGAAAACCAATTAAAGGGAAAGGAAAAACAGGTATTAAATCCCCAAATCAAAAATTCATAAGGAATGGGGTATAATTTCGACACAAACAGAAAGAAAAATAATTTTTACTGTAATTAATTATACGATAAAATACCGTGTTTATTGTAGTTCAGTTCAGTATAGTATGTGCACTGTATACATATGATAACTTAGTAAAAGTCTTATATTCGAATAGAATATGAAGAAGATTTAAATACTACATCACATCTATTAGTAGATATTAAAAATTCTACTTTTTTTACGTGGTGCCTTGCCACATGCCACACCACTCGGTATTGTTGAAATGTACAATTCTTCCCTCTGGGAGTTGAAATTTTTACAAATCCTTCCTTGAATTTGTACCGTGTTTAAATACATCTTTATATTAAATGTATCACGGTTACAGTGAAACTTTACAGTATTTACTGTAGTTTTACTAAATTCATTGTGAATATGTCTCATCAAGAGCAAATCTTACTAGTTACGAAGCGAATTCTAAAAGCATATCTCATTTTATTCAGATTCGATCAAAAATAACCATGAAATCAAAATTTAAAACGAGTAATCGTTGATCTGTATTTATCGTTATCTGTATGCTCCAAATATCTTATTCGTCTCATCTAACCACTTCTCGTTACCTTGTTCTACATTCCTTGCACCAGATCCTTTGGAAGGAAGTAAAGACAATCATGGCAACAAACATCCGAAATCGTTTTGGCGGGACATGGGGAAAGTAAAACCGAAATTGTCTCGCCGACGATTCTCCGAAAGAGCAGAAGTAAAAAACAAAATCCCTCCATTCTTTAGGGGACATAAGTTTCTGATGGATTGTTGGGGACTCTCGGCCCCGAGATGGATGATCCTGAAATCAATCTTTTCCGGAGGAAGTTCTTTTTTTATGCGAGTGAATGCAGGAACAAAGAGGGAGTAGGCTAGGTAGTTAAGTTCTTTCTTCCAGGTAGCAGTAGTCAATGGGATGGATATTTGCAAAATCATTAGATGAATATTTCATCTTTCTCCTCTGTGTTCCTTTTCCTAATAGATACAGTTCGTTCAATTCAAGATCATTTTGCAAATAAGTTGAGGACCATAATTTAAGAGTCAAATTATTTAACTGAATATTCACGTAAATTATGTTTATAATGCATTTTCTTTTGCCTCCAAGGAGGAGCACCATTTTGGTTAACAATTAATGGATCAGTAAATCTCTTTTTCAATTCCTACTATTAGTTCACTCTCTCCCTGCATATATTTATATATCTTGTTCAAGTTTTAAATCGTTAATAAATTACTGTCTAATCATGGATTCAAGTTCAAATACATTTTTTAAAACTTGTAGTGGATGACACTTGATGTTAATACAGTTTTTTCAAATATTAATTCATTAGTTCTATTTAATTAATGAATAAATAGTAACAAATAAAAATAATAGTCCAATACCATATATAAAAAAATAGCTCGTTGTGTCCCTGTAGTGCATTGGATAGCGCATTAGAACTTCTAATACAAAGGTCGTGGGTTCGAATCCACCTAGGATCACCTAATTTCTGAGAACGTTATTTCTTTTTTATTATACTATTTTATTAGAATAATTAAATTTAATGAATGAATAAATACTAACAAAAAAAGAAAAATAGTACACCACCATATATAGAAAGAAAATGAAAAATCGCTTTCTATTTTGCACTTAATAGTGTGATTCCGTCATATGTATACACATATTTATATTAATTGTAACTATTAAATAAAAAGAAACTAAAATAAAATTTTCTTTACTAACCTAAGTAGGAATTATCTTATTTTTTATATATATTACATGTTAATTTTATGATATAATTTACGAATCGTTCACCAAGACTGAGTTTAATTTTCACCTGAATGAACTAATACTAATTATTTACTCCAAATAACTGTTTGAATGTTTTGTGCGAATGAAGTATTTTTTTTTTAAATAACATTCTAGGTTTAATCCTAGGTAACTAAAATCCGTATTTCTCTGTAAATAATGATTCGATTCATATACTACGAATTAAAAATAATTCTTAATTATATATTTCCTGTACTTACTTAATAAAAATGAGTGTATCTTAAGAGAAGTATTATAAAATTTCAGGGAAAAATAGAACGGTGGTAAAAACGTATACAAAAGTTTACCGTCTTGGTAAATTTTAAAAGTGTTCTCCACAAGTAGCCTTTTTGCAGTTGTAGAATAAATTTTCCTTCTGTGCTTCTTAGAGGGTCAGAAAGTAATTCGTCAACTGTACGGGTGGGTACTCTAAATGGGTTTTGATAAAAAAAAAAAAAGTGAACATTTTTAATTAAATGTCATGAAAATTTTGATTTCAATAAATTTTTTTTTAATATGAGCAAAAGGAATTATTGAATATATTTTACAAATGAAAAGGCTGTTTCATGGTACATAAAACGATTCTTGCAATAGAAAAGTAAATTGCAACATTGGAATACAGATCTACAATACAGTAATAGAAAACATAAGTTTCAAGTAACAAACCAGATTGCATACGGGATACAAATAGTTCTACAACTTAGTCTGTTTTATCGGTTACCTAGAAGAAACAAGTATAAGTTTGCATATAAGATGTAGAAGATTAAACGTAGTTACACAGAGAAAATAATCCATTCTAATCTTTTGTTGCTGTTATGTGCAGGTTTTATTGTATTCCTAAAAACTTTTCCAACTTTGGAAAAATCACTGGCGGTGTTTAACATTATTTAACTTCGAGCATCTCTATTATTTCATTAATGGATATGAGAAATAGTCATTTACTTTTTCCAGAAGCTTTCATGTAATAGGGCTACACAGTACCCATTTTCAAAAACTTTTTTGGGAGACAGTAACAGCAAAAATAATTTATATTTTATATCCAGATTATATAATTAAGTTGATTCTGAAAGTAAAAAGTCAGTTTCACAAGCCCCAATTTTACAATTTTAAAATTTAAGAATTTTTAACATTTTTTCATATTTTCATAAAATACTCATTTTTTTAAAACTTTATAGTCACTTTAAGTTATTTATGTTTTTTTGATTATTGCGAACAGAAGTTAGTATGGATTTGAAAATTTGTATATTTGTTGATTTTTAATAATTATTTTTAATAATTAAAAAGCCCGAAAAAAACACTAAAATTTTTTTAGTATTTTTAGCATTTTTTTAAAAAAATAACTAGAGACCTCAGACCTAAATCCATGTCAACTTTTATAGAGCATTTGTCTGGGAGTATATACAAAAAATTTCCCAGACTCGATTTTGAATAGGAAACAAGTAATATAAAAAAAATATTTTTTCAGTCAATTCCTACTTAGATCAACAAAGAAAAGTTTTATTTTAGCTACTGTTTATTAAATAGTTTCAATTAATATAAATACGTATATACATATGACAATCACAACATTAAGTGGTAATTCATTTTTATTAATTATCATTAAAGTATCGTATTGTCATCCAAACATTGTCATCCCTATTTTGTGTATATAAAATTTCAGTTCAACTGAATGCTTTAAAACATGAGAAAAAAAAAATCTTTTAAAGTTTTGACCCAAGTCGCTAAAAATGAAACCAACGTGGCTGTATCTATAATTCTTTAAATAATTAGTTTCAGTCAATTTCTTTTAATTAATTATAATTAAATTATCGTATTTGTACCGAAAACAATAGTGTATACAAAGTTTCAGCTCAAATAAGTGCTTTAAAATGTGAGAGAAAAACCTTTTCAAGTTTTGACACGTCGCCAAAATGGTCGCTATGTCACCAAAAATGATGCCAACTTGGATGCATTTGTAATTCTTTAAATACTTAGTTTTAATCAATTAATTTTTATTAATTATAAATAAATTACTGTATTGTCCTCCAAAATAATCCGGCACATAAAATTTCAGCTCAATTGAGCGCTTTAAAATGTATTTTATTTATGATTGAAAATTCCACCAAGATAAACAAATATATAGAGAGTATGAGCTAATAGTAGAAATTGAAAAATGCGTTAGGGATTAGAAAACACTTATAGCTTTAAAAAAACATTTAAAAGAGAAACATTTAAAGTTAATACAGGCAAAAAAATATTTTTTGTTTCTAATGACGGATTACAAGACAACTGCAAGCAAATTGAGAAACAGAGAATATTGACAAATAACAAGAAACAGCGCAAAAAAAAAAAAAAAAAA
>BMAV01008703.1:137077-151111 GCA_019973955.1 Trichonephila inaurata madagascariensis | reverse complement strand
ATGGCCAGTGAATCATCAGTTCATGTTCCAATGCCTATGAAGACATGCCGTGTTAAGGGGATGATGCTCTTTAAAACTGTCCTGGTTCAATGTACTCATATTAGCTTGGTACGAAAATTTTGAATATGTGTAAAGGGCCAGGTCAGGTGTAGTTCTCGTCAACTAACCGAGGTTCTAAGCATCGAGATCCTACACTAATAGCCCTCGCAAAGCTTTATAGTGCGACATTCATGCAATTCTAACTCTCTCTCTCTCTCTCTCTCTCTCTCCAGTGTAGAGTACAAAAGGGATAGGGCTTGGGCAAGCTTAGAAAGCTAGGCACGTGTCTAGGATGAATAAGATTTGGGGACGCAAAAAATTAGAGTGCGAAACAAAAGAACAAAAATTGTAATTGTTTTTTGTTTGATATTTCTTGATCTTCATTTCTGATGAATTCTAGGATCCGCTATTATTGCACTGTTATCTGCTGTTGAGGCATATTAGCCCGGCTAATACATCTGAATTTTGAATCATTGTCAAATTAGGATTTGTTACTTGAATCGAGACACCCTGGTTTTCTCATCTAAATTAACAGTTGAGTTTCGATCTTCAACAGATTAAGCGTTTTTTTCCTCTAGTACACGATGGTTTTTGTCACGGGTTCCAGTCCTGGTGCAAATGAAGACCTGCCTAGTACAAGGGCTGAGGCACATTAAATCAATCAAAGTTCAAAGTCTTCCCGTTAGCATGGTGGGGTAGCTCAGAGATTCTATGCAGTGTGACGTTAATTAAACTATCACCCTCTCTTATACGATATGGCCCATGCAGCCTAGTGGTCAGTGTAACGGACTCGTGGCCAGCATGTCATGTGTTCGAGCCTAGTACCTCTGAAGATCTTAGGGGTGTGATGCAAGTTAAATCTGTCGGAGCTTTGATGTGGTGTGAAAGTTAGGAGAGGAAGCAGACAGATAAGGTTTCGTCCTCGTCACTTGACCATGTTTCAAAATGACTAGTTCAGTCTCTAAAAGCCTTCGTGTAGCTCAATAGTGCGACGTTTAATATTCTCTTTGTCTTACAGAATTGTTTTTATTTGGAGTTACGGCATACAAAAACATGGCTTGATCTTAATTATGCCTATAATAGTCTACCAAAGGCTACTCCCAACTATGGCGTATAACACGCTTTTTTTAAAAAAATTTTGTTACACTCCCTGTCTGGATGAAGAAATGTAAAGGCCTGTATTCCTGACCAACAATCAATCATTTATTTTCGGCAGAAACAAATGTTCAATAAAACAGCTAACAGGGGTCAATGCAACATAGATTAACAATATTTCTGAGTATTTCAGAACCAAGTAATAAATTTGCACTTTTGTCTTCCCCCCCCCCTTATTTTCCCGGTAGCTTGATAAAATACGGGCAGCGTGTAGTATTTATTTTGTTTCTTTCTTATAAGAGTGACAAATCGAGTCGAAATGCAATTCTCCATATTTTTTCACATTACATTTGTCAGAAACTCATGTTCTGGATATTTCACTGACATGGATATTTTTCCTTTGTAATCGTTTCTTTGTATTTGGGCGATAGTTAGTAATTGGTTTTGCGGAGGTCCCTAGAAAAACATGATAAAAAAGGCATTTATTAGCGAAGAATGTCAAAATCTCAAGAATATGTTTCCGTACTTCAGCTCTATGGTTGTTACTCCATAGGATTTATCGCAACTGGATGTATAAGTAACATAGATGTTGCATAATCGTTGTTATGTATACCAGAATGGATTTGTAGAAGAAACAACTAAACACAAATTAATGTAAAACAAGGGATAAAATGTGCAGTATAATTGAGAAACAGAAGTAGGAAAAACTTTAAGTAAATTGTTTAGAAATATATTTCATGATATTTAAATGAAAATTTTCATCTATGTCTTCTAGAGGCAATTATTTGTTTAAAAATCAGTTAAGCTAAGAAAACATTAAAAACACCATAAAGAAACTGCAGTAAATTATAATAAGGATTGCTTCTACGGTTTGAGCAGGTATTTAAGGTCAAATTTAATTAAAAGGAAAACTAAAATTTACTAATTTACAAATGCCTTATTAAATCTGTATTCACAAACTCATCCGAAAAACTTGGACAATCACACAAAATGATGAAAATACGCTTGGTGTCTTTGAACATTAGATTCTAAGAACCCTTTTTAAAAGAACTCAAACTGAAGGCATTTGACACAGATGCTTAAATTTAGAACTCATGGAACCAGATGTTGCAAAATATATAAAAATCTAAAAAACAGAATACGTTGGCCATATTACTAAAATGAACAAAGAACGCTTTTAACACAGAAAATATTTTTGGCCAAGACCACCAGAACAAGAACTAGGGGTTAATCCAACCTCAGGTGGGTTGACTGCATAAAAGTGATTCTGCTTTCTTAAGCTTGACCAATTACAAGACTAGGATCATAAAAATAAAAACCCAGAGGAAAATTCTTGAAAGACCTATGCCCACCCTGGTTGTTGTGCTGCTGAAGAATATTAAGAGAAACAATGCAAAAAAAATTTAAGATTCTTTTCAAACGAATGAAAAGAATGCACGAACATTAAGATTGAAAAATATGCTACATGATAAATTATCTTATGGTTTAAAAATTGCAATATTGTGTATGTGAGGGGGGGGGGGAGAATACTCTCATATTTTCCTTTCATTTTGTTTCATCACGATTTTGATCCATTTATGTTTACGTTAACTTTTTACGGCAATTTCAAAGATTTCGTTCCTCAGAAATATATTCAACTCTGACTCGGTTGTAAGTCTTGTAGCCATAAAAAAAATCACAAACCCAAGGATAAAATAATCTTAATTTATTAATCTCACTGATTAATCGTGTAAAAAAATATTTCCACCATAAAACTCTAAAGCAGCTATACTCAATCTGCGGGCCACATGCGGCCCAGTGGGCTCTTTTAAGTGGCCCGGTCATGACCCATTGCTCTGAGCAATTCATTTATTTATGAAAATTTGGTGGGAAATTCTTTGTTAAAAAATGAAATATATCAAATTTGCTTCTTGCTGTCAATGTCGTATGATTGCGAATTGATATTTTTTTTCTAATTAGTGATAAGAGACAATTGTGGAGTACCTACTATTTTATGAGTGGAACTAATTTTTAACTATTTTTCATGTCTTGCAAGCGAAAAATATTCGAAGAAAATAGATTTTTTTCAAGACGATTGAGAAGTTGACTGTTTTGTAGTAAAAAACAAGCATTGTTTAGTAATTGTTTGATTTTTCACGAAAGTTTCTGTAATATTAAGTATATTTTACGTTGAGCACGCTATTTTCTAAAATAGTAGTTGAAGGACCATGACAGACGAGTGTTGAAGAGGATAGTCACCCCAAAACGCTAGCAGATAACGTCCGAGTTGAATACTCACCTTCAGAACTCCGTACCCATGAAAACTATTCAATGGGAGTTGCATGCTACGAGCATTCATGACAAAATAGCTATTCCAAAACCCTTAGTTTCGGCATGGACCGTCTAAACTGGACGCAATTGCAATGGGAAGAAGTCATCTTGTCTGATGAATTCTCATTTACTTTATGTGAGAGATTCGTTACACTCTCTTTCCCCGCCTAGAGGGGTTGGAGGAAGGGAAGAAACACAAGCCATATCCAAAAACAATCTTTTTATTGATCGCACAAAATAGCAACACTGATTCAATTAATTTCAACGAGAAGCAATGTTCTCAAAATAAACAATATGTGGATTAACAGCGAGATGCACGAATTGCGAGAAAACTATTAAAATTGACCCTCTTGTTGTAGGATCAAATCTATTGTCTCAATTATCTTAACACTATTAAGCTTTAGTGACCAATCGTCACTTTAATTCTTTCACCTATTAAAAATATTTGAAATACGATATAAAATACTATAATACCTGATTAGTAACAATCTATTCTATCTCATCACTTTCTTTCTCTCTCTCCTTCTTTCTAGCTAGCTTGAAAGCTTAGACTATATAAAGCAAATTAAATTTAAATATCATGGTTTCTTCTTCAAAGAGTTGGTTGTGAAAAAACGCGAATTGATAGCTCAAAGATTTCCCAAGAGGATTAGTTGAAAGTACGCGGATAGATCCATCACAATTATTCCCAACAACCAGACGTCGGTTTGTCTGTTGAACATTGGAAGAAGCATACCATGATGACTGCCTGGTTCCAACCGTGAAACATGGAGTGGGTTCTGAAATGGTGCGGTGCGCAATATCTTCTTGTGGATTGAGGCCTCTCGTTGTCTTCAAGGGGGGGATGATCACAGGCGACCATTATAGAAGCATTCTCGCAGATCATCGTAATTCTATGTTTTAGACTCTCTTTCCAGGAGAACGCCTCGTGTTCCAAGATGACAACACCACTATTTACAGGTCTCACTGTGTTCAAACATGGTTCTTTGGGCATGATGACGAACATTTAACATGGTGTCCCCAGTCACCTGATCTGAACATAATTGAATGTTTGTGGGGTGTTTTAGAGAACAAAGTCCATGTTCGGTTTCCTCCTCCATGCACACTATTTCAATTCGAGACGGCTCTGCACGAGGAATTGCTGCGAATTCAGATGAACTTTGTTCAACACCTTTATTTGTTAAGCCAAAAAATTGAGCCAACCTGTAACTAATAAAAAATTTACTTTTCACAAGTGTTCCTATTATTTTGTCCTATGGCTGTATATATTCCGGATAAAACATTCAATTCCTATGATAATGTTAGCATTTCTTTTTCAATACATGAACAACATCTTTCCCAATTCATCCCATTCAGATGGTTCCTTAATGCGTTTCTTTTTACTTTGTAAAGGAAACATCGATAAGCTTTAATAGCTACTTCAAGTTACTTCTATAAACTCGATGATCTCTAGAAAAGGTTTCAGAATCTAACATGTACAATGTAACATATTTGAAATAACTCTGTTTTAACAATAATTCTATGATTCGTATATGAACGATCTGTAAAATGTTGTATATGAACTAATTTTACTCTTTGAAATGCTCACAAAATCGATTTGATTATTCTAGATGTGGTAATTGTGTTTCGTTTGATCATACTCTGGGTAATCGAACAACGCATCCATTGGAATATCATTTCATATTCTGAAATGAATTCCATTTATAATATTTGATTTAGAATATTTGATTTGGTAACAATTACAATTCTAGTCGATAAATTTAATTATAAAGTAGATTGTTAATATATTCAGTGGAAATCAACTATTTTGCCTATAACATGTATGATTTCGTGTAGGTTTTCGATTAACGCGTTTCCCACGTGACCTCTATAAGTACAAATGTACCTGACATGTTATACATCTGCATTTTATTCGCTTCAGTTTTTGAGATAGTATTATATTTTAACAGTTACAGAAATATATTGTATTGTTCAAGAGGAATTTCATTTTCTTTATTATAAATGTGTTAAATGTCTGAAATGACAAAAATATTTGTAAAGTAAAACTTTGTTTGTTTGCGTAGTTCACACATGACCGAGCCCTCGTGAAAGAATTATCATAATTTTGAGGAGCATGCCGAAAAATAAAAGATGTTTTTAAATTAAGGCTACTTCCGTCGCGTATTCACGTTTCAAATATCAGTCCTTATTTCAGTTTCGAATCATTTATTATTACGACACACAACATTAAACGATTCATTAAAAGATTTTCTGTTTTGTTGGTAGATACACCACTGATTTTGGTGCTCCTTTGACTCAGGGGCCAAAGTTGTTTTCAGACTTATTGAATTCCCCATCAGTTAGGGAAAGCTCACGTAAATTTCTCTTTAGCTATTACTGTGGAGCGAATCTCCACAGATTCCACCAAATGTTACATTTTTATTTGTAGTGAAGTGGTCTTGGTTGCCAATTCATGGCCAGCCTTTTATTTCTGTGATGTCGTAAGTTCGAGTCCTTATGCCTCTTAATATGCGTTGCATAGGGAGTAGATATAAATCAAATTAATTAAATGCCTTGGCTTAAAGGCCTTTTGTTGGTGTGGGTTGAAAGTTTAGAGAATGAATACTCTGTTGGGTGTCGTTTTAGTCAATTGATTGCAATTCAAAATTACGAAAACAGTTGTTTTAGAAACTGTGTAATTCAGGTCTTAACAAGTCTGTTGTAGCGTCGCCTCGTTATACGGCAGTTTGAAACCCCTCTTTTCATTTTTGATGCACAGGGGTGAACAGCAATGAGTAATTTTCTTCTTCAAAGGAGTCTGTAGATTGTTCTCTCACGCCCTGGAGAAAAACAGCTGTGACATAGGCTCGTAGACGGGAGTTTTATTTTACCCATCTTTTTCTTTTCCGACATCCAGAGGCGAATAGATTCCCCAGATGGCTCTTCTTTACTACGATTTACAAGAAAAGACACACCTGTTTTGACGATGTGTGGCCAAGTGGCCAATTTATTCGTTCCCTCTTGTATGAGGCTGCCATCCACTTATGTGAAAAGGAGTGTCGGCTTTTACGAGGGTGGTCTGAAAAGATTCCGAACTAACAAGGATGCAATACATTTTTTGTGATTTTTTTTATTATTATTATTTTTTTTTATTTTTCAACGTAGTGTCCTTGTAACTCTACACACTTCTTCCAGCGATGCTTCCATCTTTCTCTGCAAAATAATGGTTCACGAGGGTGATTGTCTCTTCATTTGACGAAATTCTCTGTCCTCCGAGCGCAATTTTTAGATGAGGGAACAAAAAGAAGTAGCGTGGAGCTAGTTCTGGTGAGTAAGACGGATGGTCAAGCAGTTCAAACCATAATTCGTGGATTTTCGCCGTGGCAACCGCTGAGGTGTTAGATGGTGCGTTGTCTTGGTGAAACAGGATTTTGTTTCTGTAAATGGTCGTTTTTCAGCTTGTCAAATAATGACGCGTAGTATGCTCCTGTAATGGTTTTTTCTTTTTGAAGATAATCGATTAAAATAACTCCATGACTATCCCAAAAAACAGTCGCCATCACTTTCCCAGCTGAAAAAACATTTTTTGCTTTTTTTGGAGCTGGTTCCCCCTTTGCAGTTCACTGTTTGAACTGTATTTTTTGTTTCGGGCGTATTATGGTGTATCCAAGTTTCATCTACAGTAATTAATCGGTGCCTAAACTGCGCCAACAGAGCGTTAGAAATGTTCATTCAAAACTGTTTTTGGTCTAACGTGAGTAAACGCGGCACCCAACGCGCGGACAGCCTTCTCATGCCTATATGTTGATTTAATATGTGACAAACACGTTCTTTTGACATGTTCATAACCTCTGCTATCTCTCTCACTTTAATTCGGATGTTTTCGTCAGTAGTTGCAGTATTTGGACGTCCCGAATGTTCATCCTCTTCCAAGCTCTTACGGCCACATTTAAATTCAGCTGCCCAAAATTTCCCTGTATTAAATGATGTTGCAGAGTCCCCATACACAGAATCCAAATCATCTTTGATTTGCGTAGGCGTATTGCCTTTCAAAAATAAATATTTAATGACAGCTCCTTACTCGATTTTGCCCATTTTCACAAAAACATTCACATCAATTCACTCAAACCACTGTTCCATAACAACTGCGCGTCCGAAATGGCTGAAACTTTGGTGAGTAACTGTCAACAGATGAACAACGAAATTCACTAGCTTTTATTGATAAGTGCTGCCCTCTTCACGTCGAGGTCGGAAACTTTTCAAACCTCCCCCGTATGAGGAAGAAATCCAAGAAGTGTACTTCCAATATCAAAGTGGCAGGTTGATTTATAGACCTTCCAGATGGTTTAAGAGGTACGACGATATAGAAGGATCTTTGTCGAGACAGACTTTTGTCCCTGAAGAACCAATGATGGTTGGAAACAAGACAGAGGGTGCAGACCCGTGTTCCTCATCAATCAGAAATTATTGAGGGTGAGAAGGAGGCGTGCCCAGAGTGTTTAAAGAGAAGATTCGGAAGGTGATCATGGACGTCGGTGAGACCAGTGAAAGGGTCTGCTGGCAGCCACACCAGCGATTGAACTTCTGCGATTAGGGGGCTGCGTAGCAGCTGGACCAGCGAACTATGATCTGGACTTTTTGGTGATTCCAGTGAGAAAGATGATTGCGGGGCAGCCGAACGAATGATAGTCCGATATCCAGGCTCGGTGAGAAGCGGAAACCTACGAAAGACGGCTAGGCAGCGGGAAAAGGAGCTATCAAAAAATGTGGCGATTGGAGAAAAAAAGCTATGTGGCAGCCAGACCCTACAAGGTGATCTACTAGAGCTTTAACTTAACTATTTCAGAGGAGTGTTAACAGTTTGACCCAGTTGCAGACCCGTGAGAACGAGCCCAACAGTCAACGTTATCCGTTTTATGAGTTACAAAGATATATCTTACTGATACTATATACGGTGCGTAAATTGTTTTCAAATAAAAAGTAATTGTCACTAAAGCTCTGCGATCCCTCTCACTACCAAGGAACTCAATAACATCGGGGTCACGCAATTAATACTTGCCTTTAAGATATGTTGATTTGTCTTTGTGTACTTCTCCTGTAAAAGTGAAAGGAAAGATTCGTGTTCCATAAAAGCTGAGTGCTGGGGTGGTTATTTTTTGAGAGACCAGTTTGCAGCTTTAAGCCCTTTTAGGTAAGCGTGGTCCTCTTGCGCATTCCGCCAAAAGCCTTGATGCATTTTCTATTTTTTAATTACGTTTTTTATTATTCGTGTACTAATTATACACCCGCAACAGACAGCAAATCTGAAACAATAACTTTATCTGTGATTTATTCTCTATATTTTCTCCATCCGTCTTTACTTTTAATCTTTCAAGTGACTTTCTACTTTGTAAACTATGTGTTCAATATGTAGAAACTATGTGATTCGTGTTTAAACAAAATCGATTGAAATGTGTCGGTAAACTTCTGTAAGAAAATAATAAATATTTTACACAGTAAGCGCTGAAACCGGGTATACGTGTTTTCCGGGGGACCAGGGTGATTTCGGTACTTTGGACACTCCACCTACACCCCTGTAAAATCAATTATTGCTCAATAAAAGCTGGATGGGTTTTTTCCGTAGAAAGGGACAAGTGGAATGTGCCCAAGGGTCTTTGCATTTCTTAAGATTTTCGAGTAAGATTGGTCTCCTTGATTTGGGTATTCGGCCAAAACCCTCATCTAGTTTCAGAGTACAACGTCAAAGAACAATAAATAGATCGTCGTCGAGGATCGTGAAATATAACTTTGACTGATTCTCGTATTTTTACCTGTTCACTCACATATTTTAATATTAATTGAACTGAAAATATTTACCTTTTGTGATAACGCAGTTAGAATTCTTTAAACAAATGGTAGTGGAAGAAAGGTGGGAGGCCCGTGAAACCCTCCAGGGTGTTCTCCCACAAAATTGGGGTGGAACGGAGCTAATTCGTTTCTCACCTGTATGTTGTTCAAGGCCACCAACAGACGTACATCTAGCACCTTTCCATGATGAATTTCGTGAGCCTAGATCTGACACAGTCGAGATCAGGTGGCATCAGAAAAACGACAAAAAAAAATTCCTTTTAGCAGTGTTATGAAAACGTTATTTAACAGAATTCGTTTTGGGTTATTCATTATATAAGAATTCAAATGCACAATGTAAACTTCTAAAAATGTTCTGAAATTTCCTAAGTATCAATGAAGTATATTATTTGCAACAGAATATTTTTTTACTCTTTCAATAGGGATTCATCAAAGAAAATATGCAAATTAAATCCACACGATCTATCAAAAAATGTTTTTTTCCAAGCAAGAAAAAAATTTAATTTACCCTCAGAAACATTTTTAAATCTTTAATATGCTTACATAAAAAAATGGATGTATGAAAATTTCAAAATGTGTATACAAAAACTACATATACTTCTCCTCAATGAATGTTCCGTTGTAGCAAACTTTCCTGGCTAACTATTTGAATTATATGAAATATATGATTAAAACTGATCAATTTTATTAAAATATATGGTATCATTGTTATAAATACTGTAAATTCCAATTGTATTAATTTTCATTTGCACATTACAAATTAATTCTTAATATGAATAGGAATTGCACGTAATTTTGATTTGAACAGGACGTAAATTAAAACTTCGTGGAATCGTTTACATGTGAATAAAAAATTCATTGAATTAAAAATGAATAACAATAATTCATGTAGAATCTTTTATTCAGGCATTTTTTTAAATCAGAAATTAGTTTCGAACGAAATTATTAAAATGCATTTTTTTTTAAGTTGGAAGGACTATGGAAAAGAATGAATGTGTGTTATACATTTAAACGATGTTTAAGTAGAATTTTTTTTAAAATATACAATACTGTATTGCTTTACAAATTGTAGAGTATAGTAGATGTAAGTTCATGGAATTTTTTTCTTTCATTTAAGGGAATCTTTATGCTGCATAATTTTTTTTAAAAAAAAAGTTTAGAATAAATTGTTTCTGAACTAATTTATATATTCTCTGCAATGTATTATCTGTGATAAAACGCAAGGGGTAAATTAATAGTTGAAGAACAATTTCAATACAAAGATTATTTTTGTTAATTGTTTTTAATTTTATCATACCTTTTGATATTTCTACCAGTTTCAAATGCATTGTATTTCTTATTCGTTAGAATTCTCTTTTTATGCTCCACGTTTACTTCAATATTCCATTCTTGTATGTATTAATGAAGGGAGAAATATACTCTCTCTTTCGCTTCTATATTGGGGAAACAGAACGAATAAGTAAATTGGATGATGTGTGTAAACGATAAATGTGTGTTTTTATGCGCCTTCTAAAATTTATGTTACTTCAAAGTATCTGAAATTATGTATTTGGTATACAATTTCAAAATGATCGTAAGAAGATCATCAAAAGTTACTAATAAACAGCTTTGGATTTAGAATGAATTTATAGTTTGTGTATTTCACTACATTTATGTTAAGGTCGGGTTATCACACAAACTCTGAAGCTACAAAATCAAGAACTAATTAGAAATTTTACTATAGCCATCATCATCATCATTTGATCATTTTACCTGAGATATTTAAGAAGACATTGGAAACGTCGTAAGTTTCAAAACTTTTGAAGATTTTCTGAGTAGTGTGGTACCTGTAAAGGAATGTACTACTAAGGAATGTACTGCGATGTTAGGTTGATTCATATAGAGAGCCAAGACGGTCGAAAGCTTAAGAACCGCTGCCATACAGAATATTAAAGTGCATATATATTTGCATCGGAAACGATTCGTGATTTGTTCGTAAATAACTCTCCCAACGAACTTAATACAATCAGTGGCAAAGAACCAGCCGCCAGCTGCAATGTATCGGTCTCTAATGCATGCTAAAAGTCCAGGGTGAGAAAATAAATATACAAACTATATATGATGCCTTCTCAAACTGATTTTTTATCTGGGAACTCTCCAAAAAAAAAAAAAAATAAAGGAAAAACAGGCAGAAAATGGTTCACTTCAAACAGTTTGTTCAGAGCTTGAAATAGGATATCGCGGGACATTGGAAGTGCAACACGCATAAAGAGTGGTCAGAAAGCTAAGAAACTCGTCTTCCATAGAAAAGAAATAACAAGTGAGGGTCATTTGGAAGTTATACACGTAACACAGAGCGAGAACAGCTCAGTCGTCGTCTGTAGGACCACCTCATACAAAGAAACACGCACAGGTCGAGAGAGTCAATGAAAGTAAACATTTAAAGGTATTATTTTTATTGTTCAGAAGGAAATGAATTGAATTTAAATATAACATTGTTTCACTCATTTGGAAATATGTTGTTCACTTTTACTCATATCTACAAAGACCATAAATTACTCATTTTACCAAAATAACCAAACATCCTTGAACTTTCAAAATAGGGAATATATAAAAGGTTAAAAGAGGGATAATCTACAAAGGCGGTCTCACAGGTATAAAATACAAATAGTGTTAAGTCTTAAGAGAAAATTTCCGTCATTCTATTCACTTCCTTAGGACAACACATTTTTTCCTTCTTATTATTCCACGAAATGAATCATTGTGGCAATTAGGGTCCTTAGGGAAAGCTAATGTAAAAAAGACTAATAAAAAAGTAATAATAAAAATGAATTCGAATAAGATCCAGTTAGATTTAAAATACTTCATGGGTTAAGACTTTTCCCTTCACCGAAAGATCAATACAGCAGCGAAATTGATGATTCTATTATTTGATCACACGATCGATCCTCGTGTTCTCTTCCTTACTTCATTGGAATCCGTTCTCGTGATTACTTCGCTTCTGGAGGGGGGTTTGATTCGAAGGATTGAGAGAAGGAGGATGGCCTCCTATTTTTCGTATAAATCGAGAGCCGTTTGAATGAGGCTGAAATTGAATTTTGTTGCATTTGAATATCTATAAAAGAGCAGTTATCCCGATAGACTTACTCTCCTCATGGCTTGGAGACGAAAATCGAAGTAGGGTGCTTTTTCATGTAAATTGAGTGGGATCTTTTACTCCAGATTGGGGCATGGGATTCCTTCAGTTGAATAACGTGTAATTAATCCTCTGTATACTTCGAAATTATTCAGAAATAAAAGTACCGGTGTATAAATCTTGATATAGTGTGTATTGTGATAAACCACCCTTTGGTCACCTACGGCACGCTTACCAGATTTGACACGTAATACAATTCTCAATGCATTCTCATTAATAATTTGTAAATATTAGAGTGGATAGAGGTAGATAATTTTGAAATGAAACTTATTGAAAAAACATGTTCAGAATTATGGAAAACAAAAGCAGTGGTGCAGGGACAAAGTTTGCAAAAAAACAAGTATTTTTTTATTTAACTATTTTACGGAATACTTATGTTATTTTTTATGTCAGTATATATCTTTAAATGATTCAAAATTAATACATAATAAAAAAATATTTATCTATTTTCTTAACTTTTATTTCCTGACTCTACATGTATTGCCTTGGGAATCGAATTGCTTCAAATATCTCACCCTGAATAATATTGGTACATTGGTTTGGCACATCGTAGCTACAAGGTTGCCGACCCCTGTGTTAACAGTTTCATCCACCGAAGTAAAACTTCTTTTAGCTACTAAGGAGCTTTTGTTTTAATAGCCAATAAATTGTAACTGATCGCTTTTCAAATGCCGGCTTTCACCAAGAATGAACTTAATTTGAAAAATATGCTATAAGAGGGATACATTTATCTGCTTATACGTAATGGATTATATAGTAAAACTCATTAAAAATTAAGTAAACATTTTTTTTGAGGTAACATGTAATTCCAGCATTTCAGGACAAACTTTAAAAATTCATAATTCACAAATGAATAAAGATAAAATGATTTGGTATACATTAAACGAATGGAAAATAAGAAATGCTGTCTTTGGTGGGGAAAACTTTTTTATTGATGTTGTTTTCTTTAGAATTCGGAAAGCTCCAATTTGGCGTTGCAACTATATCATCATTAGATGCATAAGATGCAGGATGGTGAGGAACCATTGAACAAAGTGATACAGAAATTTAAAATACAAGTTATTTGGCTGATGTCCAAGAAGTGGCCGTCCTTCAACATCTACTCGAACTCATCATCTCAGACTATCCAATGGACAGTGCAATTTGTCGGCGGTTTCCGCATACAGGAAATGTAGCACTCGAGAAGTTTCAAGACAGACAGGCTTGTAATATAGGTGTGTCTGGAGATTACCCTAAAAGGATACCCATTCAAACTGCAACATAATCATGAAACTGAAATCTGGTGACTGTAGCCTTCATCAGGATTTTGCTAATTAGGTATTTGGCAGCATGGACCCACAGAACGACTGACTTCATATTATTCATATTCCTGTTGGATCAAGTAGATTTCACACAGCCTGAAAGTGTTAACACATTTTGGGGTGCACAAAATCTACATAAATTTGTTCAAAAACTCTTACATCAACCAAAAGTAGTAGTTGGTGTAACTTCACTGCCAGTTACTTAATTGGTTCATTTTTAGAGGAATTTACTAGACAGACGGGAGCATTTTTATGCAGAAAAATCATTCCAGAGTTGCAAAGGTACAT
>BMAV01008703.1:120235-130315 GCA_019973955.1 Trichonephila inaurata madagascariensis | reverse complement strand
TCGACTTGTCCAGGAAGGTGGTGTGACTGGATCTTCCGTTCCTTTGATTCTGCTCCGGCTGTTGGCGTTGTAAGGGTTTGACCTCCTAAACGGTTCTCTTCTGGACCGGACTGGTCCCCTTGGACTGGCATTGCTCTTCCTGAAGGTCTAGAACCAGCTTCTTTGGTGACTTTATTTCTGGGACGTAGGTTGTAAAGGCTCGCTCTTCCTTGCTGTAGCGACTCTTTGCATTTTCTAAGTCTTTTCTTCAATGGACAGTTGAAAGTAGCTGAGGACGATAACCCGTTTTTGTTCATCTCCCTTTTCTGGTCTTCTAATCCTCTTCCTTTCCGGCCCCGTGGACCGTGATGAAGGGATCCGCCTCTTGCATCCTGTCTCCTCTTTTGTTGTTTGTACATTTTCATGTGAGTCACATGAGATGATTATGTTATCATTTATAAAAAAAAATTAATTCTCTTTTATCATGAAATACAGGTTTCATACATGATATATTTATCTTCCATTATACAGAATTCCTTTTATCTTTGACTGATATGAAACTGTTCTAAATTGTTATTAAGAAGTAAATTAATAGTTGATTAATAGTTAAATGTTTATGTCCTCTCAATATACATGCAGTTTTGTGCAATGGTAGATTTATATGGGGTAATATATTTGTTTTATGTTAGTAAGTACAAATGTTCAAATTAAAACAATTTAAGCATGTAAAAAAGTAGAATATCTAGCGATGAAAACTTTGATTCGGTCATATAAAATTTTTAAGAACTTTTCAGATGATATACATCATACAGTGAGCTAGATCCATTCCTTCTGTTGGAAGTTTATTCTTAATGTAATGTTCTTCATGAAAAGTTGAAGCTGTTTTTGTGTTTGACGAAGTTTTAAAACAATACTAATACGTCAAAATTGATTGAGTTCATTTATCGAAAATGTTATGGTTAAAAAAAAATTTTTTAATGTTTTGAGAAAAGAAATGATTGTGAATGTTCAGAAATTAACATTTTTGTTTTATCAGATTTGACGTCAAATACATCTGTGGATATTTTCACAATCATCACATGCAACTACTTTCAACCACTGTATTTCTCATTCTTTGTAAGAAATTTTGTAAATTGAGCAAAGAGTTATTCACCAAACCAGAACAAGAAAACAATTGAAATTGATTCTCACAGAGGTTGAATATTATTTCAGAGGGGCTGTACTTAACTGTAGTCAAACTACACATATCGTTTACATCAGAAATGCTCCATTTTCGCTGTAACAGCTCTTCTTGATGGATTGTTGGAGAATCTAGGCAGAAAGCTAAATGATCCCGGAATCAATTTTTGAAAACTTTCCTTCTCGTCAGGGTAGAAAAAATGTGTACCGGTTAGTAAACCACGGTGAAATGTTTTTGGATCTTTCACTTCTTGCCATGGCCAGATGTAATTTGCATTCTTAGGATTTCCACAATTCAGTCGATTCAGATTCATTCTGAAAATTGTTTGGACATGCTTCCGAAAGTTCAAATTGCTTCATCTATGTTTAGAAGGATATAAAGGAGAAAAACGACTCACAAACTTATCACGATATTTTCAGAACCATTAGACCTGCAGACTTGAAATTTGGTAGGCATGTTCTTTTCATTGAGTAGAGATCTATTATCCATTTTTGTGATAATTGATCCCCAAGGTAGGTTACGAGGGATTAAAGGGGTGCTACATACACAGTTAAATATATTCCCGCTTTTGAGCTTTAAGCCTTCAGAGTTGAATTTGACAGGCGTGTTTTTTTCGTAGGGTTGAGATCTTCTACAGACGGAGTTTGCGAAAATCGTCCCTCAATGGATGTTGCAAGTGTATAAAGTTCGTTATTGGTAAATATTCCTGTTTTTGAACTGTTAGACCTACACGCTTGTAATCTGGTAAGCATGTTTCTTTTGTTAAATTGACTTTTATGACGGGTGCGGAGAGTTACTGTGGTTTAGAGATAAAAAAAATATACCTTTTTTTTTAACTAATAGACCCTACAGTATTGAAATGCGTATTACTTTGAAATCTTCTAAAAAGGGGTCTTGCGGAAACCGACTCTCAAAGGGGTTACGGGGCTTATTGATGACAAAATGTCCCTTTTTGAACTACTTTTCTTAAAATTTGGTTCGCATGTTTATTTCGTTAAGTAGAGATCCACTAAAAAGGGTTTGGCCGAAATTCACTATGGCAGAGTGGGTTACGGAAGCGTATATATAATTTTACTTCTGTTTTAGAAATTCAAATCTTTTTCTTTGAAAATTAAGATGTAAATTTTTAAAATAATGTTTTTTTCAATATAATCGAACACTCAATGCTAGGAATTAGAACATCTCCATAATGTATCGATATATGTATATATATAAACAGTGTATATGCATACAACATCATAATATATCCATTGGGAGGGGAACGGCTTGTATCACATGCACGCAAACAGGATTTCCTACGACGTAAAAACCCTGTCTCCCCGTTATTTGATAAGCGAGTTCATTTCATCATGAGGATAATCGATACCAATGATTAAAAAAATCATTTTTTTTATTTCTATGTTTAAGTTTTAGTAAAAATTAATTTAACAGTGCAATCTGGCCACCGATTGAAACGATATGTCTTGCTTTGTTAATGGAAAATATGGCTGAAAAAGTAAATGACATGGGCTGTGGTCGAAGTCAAAGTTTTCCTAGTGGTGATTAGTCTATATTCAGGGTAGGCATTACGTCGATCGCGATCGATGGTGGACCTCCAAGACATTTTGGGGGGAACCGCCTGAAGATTTTAGCCGTTAGTAATTACATACGGAAATATTCAAAATTGGCTGAAGTATGCAGACTTCAGTAAGTCTTCTACTGACTATAACAACGAAAACTAACTTAAGATAAAAATGTTTTACTTTTTATGTATTTTGAATCGTTTGATAGTTAATGCATCAATTTGGTATTATTATATTTGTGGCTATTATTATTATGTTTGTATGTTTTGCTTTAAAAGCGGTTTTAAAAGTGTTAGCTTTATTATTTTAGTTCTGTTAATAAGTATAAATTCCTTATATTTATTATTAATTTATAATAAATATTGTAGATCTTCTTCTACTTTACCACACCTACGACACTGGGCATTGGCGCACACAAGAATTTTTCCAATGGGAAGGCGGGGTCGACGGTAAAAAGTTTGCCATTCTTGTATCATACCCCAATACGCAGCCAAACATATTTTTTTAAATTTTGTTGATTGTCGGGAACAAAAAACAGTAAACAATTAATTATCGAATAAATAATCTGCATTAAATAATAAATGGTCCATATCAGTGTGCGCCACTGACATTAGGTGGCCCGCAACAGCTTGAAAAAATTAGAAGTCTGGAAAAGTCTGCCCACCCCTGGTCTGTATAAACGATTATAGGTTGTTTATGGTTCATAAATATCTAAGGTTAAAAAGGAAACCGCACGAGCTTTTTTGTTAAATCGCATCACTATTTCTTTACTAGAAGGGTCAGTGGTAGCGTATCGCGCTTCGGATTCCCTTCTCGGGCTGGTCAAAGTCGACTAAGCCTTTCATCCCTACTGTAATGGGTCGATAAATGAGCACCAAGCTTGTTTGAGGACTTCACCACTGGGAGTCTCGCTTCAGGCTGACCACCTGATTGGGACATCTGTTCATGCACCTCAGTACCCAATGATCACAGTAGACCTTGTCCCTCATGGGCTGTTGCGCCACTGAGTTTGTTTTATTTATTTATTTAAATTAAATATCGTTTTTAATTGAACTGATTCTAATCGTCTTTTAAGAGACCAACTTTGTTCGGAAACATGGTTTTGAAGGACGCACATAAATGAATATTTTTTTTTTATATTTAATGTCTTTTAAATTATAAGTATACATATAAAATTGATTTAAGTATAGATTTAAAATTATATAAATGCAATTTTTTGGCAAAAATTATAGAAAGAATGACATATTTTCAAAACATTCACACCTTTTATGAAAAATACTTCTATTGTGATAATATTTTACCTATGTATAGCTAAAACTTCAATACAGGGGCTGAACTAGGATTTTTGAAAATATCACCTAATTTTCAGTGTTACGGTAACCGGTGTTCTTTGTTCAAATTTTTCTACTTTCTAATTTATTAAAATAGAAATAAATACACTTCTAAATTATATATTTCAAATATCCTAATTCACAACCTCTGTATGAAAGACCTAGATATATATAGGCAAAATTTTACTATAGAAGCATTTTTAACGAAAGAAGAATATTTTTTTGAAAATATCCTTTTTTCTTCGTTTTTTTTTTTTTTTTTTTTATAAACAATTGCATGTAAATAAGTTTTTTCAAATAGTAGTATACTTAAAACAATATTATTTGTAAATTATTATTCAACTGACACTAATTGTTAAAAAAAAGTGTGTGTGCTTATGAGCACGCAATAGAAGTGATAACTTTAAATTTGGTTATGTTATTTCAGGAATTAGTTAGGCGAATAAAAAAGAAGAGGATATTAGTATTATCATATAAAATTATTTATCCATTATTACTATGTATGAGAGAGAAACCTAGACATGTGTTTGCATTCACTGTATAAAGAAATATTCAAAATGTAAATAATACTATCTGATGAAAACATTTCAACATGTTCGTATATTCTTAGTTTTTCACTCTAAATCGCATTTTTAAAAATAAAGAAAATAATCAGTTGTAATGTATCAGAAAATTGTCCATCCGCACATACTCCATAAACCTCAAACTGGTCAATTCTGTCATAGGTTTATTAAAATTAATTATTACTGGCATTTGGTGACTTTAGCAATTTTTTTTCGTTGCATTTTTATGGCTCCTTGAAATGGGAAAAAAGTCTTTTTTAAAAATATTTTATGTGCAAAAAAGCAGAAAAGTAAACAAATTTCAAAATTACGAAATTCCATAATTTTTTTAAAGAAGTTTTACAGTATTCCATCTCAGTCTAACTTGGCAGCGTGGAGAAAGATATACAATGTACCAATCTACTTGAAAAATATTTGTAACTTTTTTTTTTTTTCGAATTTAAATCCAAGAAAATCCGTAAAAATTTCTAAAAATGCAAAACATTGTAGAGATTGGGGTTTTAATAATATATTTCAAGTTAATCACATGTTAAAAGCATTTATTTTTAAATAAAGTTAATTAACACGGTCAATAGAGCAACGTCATGAAATTCCAGTTTGGTTAAACCGATTTTCAACGCCAAATTTTGTCATTGTTGTAAGACTTTTTTGTTGAAATAGTTGACACTTTGTTACGGAAAATTCCGATCTATTGTTACGAGTGTTACAAACCCGAGGGTAACAATGCTTGGCTTCTTAAAACGCATTATTCAAGTTCACTCTCCAGAAAAACAAGCCTAAAGAAGTTATCATTTCAAATATATATATATCAGCTTATACATATTTTTCTAAATCACGTTTCCGAACGTAGTCTGTTTCCAGTCCTGGAATGTAAGAAAAAATCTTTGTAAAAATTTTTGTTCCCTATTATTTATATAATTAATTTTGTTGGCACAAGTTTATTATATTTTATCTATTCCACTTTTCCTAATTATTTTATAATTATTTTTTGAAATAGTTAACGTAAAAACGCAAACAGCTCAAGTACAGTACATTTTCCATCTCTTTCCTTAAATAGTTTTTATATCAGTAAGTGCGTCAAAAGGATAACAAGTTAAACAATTTTAAACTTAATTTTAACAAAAGCAAGTAGTGAAATTAGCTTAAATGAGAAAATTTAACTCGAATGGGATTTTAAAAAAAGTATTCTTCCATTTTATGAACCTCTGTTTTACGAACCTGTCTATCTTACGAACATTTTCCAAGAGCCAAGCATATTGAAAACTAATCTCTACTTAACGAATTTCCCACATAAAGAACTTTTTTTTTCGGGATTTAGCGGCTTCATTAAGTAGAGAATCGACTGTATACATAATTACTAAGAGAGTTGAGTTATCTCTCTGCTGGATTACTCTAAATATTTACCTAAGGAAAGTGTGTAACTATAGATGAATTATTTCATGCATATATTTTTAAATCCTGTCAGAATTGGTATTTTTTTTTAAAAATTATATTATAGCTCAAAATATTATATACATATATGTACCGGGTGGTTATAATTAAAGTTACACAATTCAGAGGCCTGTAGAATCCGTTCTGTTTATCGGATTTTGATGAAACTTGGAATATTTGCTGTATGGACCCTGGGGAAAAGGTTTCTGCAATTAAAAAACCCATTTTAACCCCTAGGAGGAAATGTGGTGCCCAAAGAAGGACAAAAAGTATGTTAGAATCGTTAAATTTTATTCAATTACATAATGTGCTCAATATGTGGTCCATTGATGTCAATAACGTGTTGAAAGTGCATTATGACACTTTCAATGGTAGCGCGAAGCGACTCGAGAAGGATTTCAACCCCTTGGTGAATAATGCTAGCTTAAATTTAGGTAAAGTCCTAATTCCTCCTCTAAAAACACGGTCTTTTAGAAATCCCCACATTTAGAAATCACAGGAATTTTTAAGCCGGGTGAACGAGAAGGCCCTGCATCCCGAAAATATCTGGATAATTACGATTATCGCCAAACTTAGCACTAAGCAGTTTTTGACTTGGCGCCCAATATGAGGAAGTGCTTCATCTGGCATAAAGATAGTGATTTGAAACATTGTCGTTCCTGTAAACCAGGAATGATTAGCGATACCAAACGCGCGATGAAAGGTTCTCCGGCTGTGACTGCAAGTTTAAATAGAATTTTTACGGATCTGCATAAGGAATATTCGATAAAAGCCACCTGGTGATCAAATTTTGTACTAATTACTTTTATTGCAGAATAAATCTTTTCCTCATGGTCCATATTTCACATATACCAAGTTTGATCAAAATCCGATAAGCAGAACAGGTTCTACAGGTCTCTGAATGGTGTAACTTTAATTATAGCTACCCGGTATAACAAAAAATTTCAATGCAAATTTATGCGCGCAAATAAATATTATTTAAATAAAAATATTTTCTTTTGTAAATAATCTGGAGTTAGAATTATCAATTTGTACCTTCCATATTAATATCAGCTGTGAAAATGAATAGGAAATGCAATTCATTTAAATTCTCGAATATGCATAAGTCTTAAGAGCAAACATGAAAACCCCTTTTTAAAAAGAAACACTTCTCTATTCTTCCGAATTTTAATTTAAAACTTCTGTATAAAAATCTTCATACAATCTTTTATTTTGAAGGATTGTTTCGCTTAAAAGGTGCCTAGAATGGATACTGCAAAATGCAAACAAATTGGCTACAATAAAAATTAGTAGGAAAAAAAGATCTGTTCAAATAAAAGCAAATTGTCGTATTAATATTTTCAAAACACGAACAGCTTTTAAAATGGAATGTTTTTCCGTTCTAAAATACACACACACACACACACACATCGCGTAAGACAGTGTCAAAGATTTATATCTGAATGATTCTGTTTTTCTTTCAATTAGTTTCCTCGCTGTTGTCAAATAAAAAAGCATATTAAATTAATTTTAAGTAGCTATGAATCGAAAAACACGCTTTTCTCGAGAAACACAGAATAAGTTGTTTTCGTCGTATTTTATTATTTTACGTTTTAAAATTAAACATTTTAAATTTATGTAATAGATGAAATTTAAATGAGTTAAAAAAGTTTATTTTTTAACGAATTTGGGACATTTTTGAATTACGATAATGCATTCGCACAGTTGAATTAAATTACTTTTTCAAATATTACGCATTGTCTCAGCGAGTAAATAAAGACATTTTTGTCTCAGTTCATTTACGATTTTAATGTCATTTTGTAAACGTTCTTTTGTTATCAAATTTCATTAGATACAACATTCAGTAAGTTCTTGAAAGGCCAATAAAATATTTTTGCGAAAGAAATTAGATTATGATATAATAGATGACCTTTATATAATGTAACGAATGATCAGAAAGAATTACCGTATTTACCCGGGGATAACGCGCACTTTTAATACAACAAATAAGGTCGAAATTTTTGAGTGTGCGTAATACGCTGGATATAAAAAGGATAGCCTTGAAAATTCAGGAAATATGAGTAATAAATGTAGATTTATATATATAAAGTTTATTCAGATGAAATGTCACATTTTAGAATTTTTCATTATTGGATATCATGAAAATCTCGTCTTATTCGTCTTGTATTTTATCTTTTGGCACATTATCGAATTTTATTTCTTTTTCACCTTTACAGTTACTGTGAGACATATCTAAATAATCTTGATTGTTAGATATACTACCTTTTTAAATAATTTGTTAATTATGCAATGTTTAATTTCATTTCATCTTTAATTATCTACTCAGACTATTTCTAGACCACCAAAGATAAGTACATTGCACATGCACATTTCTGGTTTCTTTCCAAAAAAGGGGTGCGCGTTATAGGCTGAATGTATTTAAAACTTTCAAAAAAAGCTAGTTGAAAGTGTGGGTGCGAATTATACGCTGGTAAGTAAACTGAATAAAAATGTCAGTTTTATTATACATGTATATTTTAGTCATTTAAAATTGAGTACTTTTCTTATATTTCTCTTAAAAGTGAGTCATTCTTAAGACTTCATGAATCTTATTTCCATAGTATGATCCAAGGGAAAAGGTGTAGAACACTTTACGCGCTGAATAGTTCACAGAACCGAAGCCCATCGACTTTTTAAGTAGTCTCCTTGACACTTTTGCCAACGTACAACTTCTGGAAGTCCTCCTGCGATGCTCCTTTCATCTCATCTGATGACACAAAAGGAATGTTTTCTTCATTGATGGGAACAGGTAAAAGTCACACGGGGTTCGGTCTGGTGAATACAAGGATATGGAAGCATGTTAGTGCGAGGAATTCTTTTACCAACTGGGATCGATGGGATGGTGCGTTGTAATGCAGGAGATACCAGTAGTCATCGTGCCAGAACTGAGGCAGCATACGACGAATGAACGACTTCTTCGAGGAGTGCGCATCTTCAGCGATATGTGCAAGTGTTTGACGACGATATTTTCAAACACACTGATTAAATACCATATGAGGCGCCACTTTCTGGATTAAGCCTCTGAGCCATTTGTTCGAACCTGTTAATGCTGCAGCACCATCAGTACAAACCGCAATATACTTCAAAATATTCATTTATTACTTCGAATATTTTTTCTCCATTTGTTTTTCCTTCCAAACTTTTGCAACATAAAAACGTTTCTGGTATACCTTCATTAAAAATAAATCTAACTTAAATAATTAGTTGTGACATTTTAGTAATATTGGTAGTCTCGTACAGTTGTAAAACAAATACAGATGAATTTTGTATGCGTTTTCTGACTTCTGACTCGATATTTCGTGACATTTCGGAAATCCGCCGAGACACGGTATCTCTTGATAATGGTATTGTTTTTAGTTCATTTCCATATTATTGCCATGCATAATTGATGTCATCTTAGTTGCTGCAGGAAGGATAAGGGATTCTCCAATTGTATGGGGTTTCATCGTTTTTCCTATTAGATAAGAAACTTCTTAAGAAGTTCGTAATGCTTTCTGAGGTATTGTTGTAAATTTCTTTAGATTTGTACTTTGAATTTTCAGATTTTCAGCTCGTCTTTGAAAAAAATCGGCATGTTTATTTTGAAGTTCTTTATGTTTAGTTTCTAAATGCTTTTTTAATTTAGCTGGTTTCATGATCTCATTTACTGATTTTTCGTTGCAAATGACACATACGGGCGTTCTTTATCATCAACAACACAAAATGTAAAATAATAAATTCCTCATTGGATTTTCTTATTTTTTTAGATGGAGCATTTAGTTCAGAATTTTGAGACTCCTTATCAGTATTTGTTCGTTTGTTAGCTGAAGATGTACCTGGTGTACGTATTACCCATTTATCCAATATGAATACAGGAATTAAATTTTTTTAACTAAAACAAATAATAAAAAAAATTTATCATTTTTTTTCGAGAAATTCAATAAAATTAACAGAGATCTTTCTCTAATGATAGCACATACCTTATAACAAAGAGCAGCAAAGCCCGATAAAAATAT
>BMAV01008703.1:79628-103562 GCA_019973955.1 Trichonephila inaurata madagascariensis | reverse complement strand
CCTTTTTTTCGAGGCGAGTGTATTCAATTATAACTCACGTTCTATTGGACATTTTTGTCTAACATTTTATGTACATACTCTTAAGATACATATAAATAAATGATAAAAAATACGTACGGTTCTATCATTTTACTAGTCGTCAAAAAAATTTCCCAAAAAATGCTTAAAAAGCAGGCCATCACATGGGTGAGCTCCCAAAAGATTGATTAGAGATACGCTAGAAAAGGGGCTTGCGGAAATCAACTCCGAAAGGGGGTTGCGGAAGCATAAAAAATAAATATAAGTCAAGAGGCGAAATCTTTAGGAATATTTTTAATGCGTTGAAAACTTAATGATAGGAATATACTTAGATAAAAATAACTTATATAAATAAACAATATATACAACATAACTAAATATACAGTTTAATGAAAACTCCAGCAAAGCGGCCAGGTCATGGCTAGAAAATATTTATATGGAAAATAAGCATGAATTAAATTAAATTTTATTTCTTTGACACATATTTCCTTCTGATAACACCTTCAAGAGAAAAGAAAAGTTTTTTTCCTTCAATCAGGAACTCGTTCAAAATTCATAGAAATCAATATTTCTTAAACGTGATGAATTTTTAAATATTGAATGGGCACGTTGCATTTTATAGAGGTCTTTCTCAAAATTAAGTACCAATAAATCACAGTTAATTCCTCTTTCGATAAAAAATATTCTTAAATTTTATTTTTATTACACAATTCGTGCTTTAGGACACAGAAGAGCTAAGTTCCAAACGTATTTTTTTTTTGTTGTTGTTGTTTAGTATTTATTTAATAGAAGTTATAGTTTTGAAACAAAAATAAGAAAGCAAGATAATACAATTAAAAGATGTAAAAATAGTTTTTCTTTGGATATATTTTATTAAGAACTATGCATACATAATGTTCATGAATTGAATAAATAGTTTAAATTTTGGAAATTAAGGCAGTGTTTCTTAAACTTTGGGGCACGCCCCTTTAAAATGGCGTGATAATTGTACTAAGGGGGTGCGAGCTAATTGAAAAGTCAAAAGTAAAAGATTATTTTAAAAAATAATTTAAATTAATTCATTGAAAGGAAGCAAAACAAAATATGCATTATGAGATAATAAGAGATAAAACACACATTTTTTAGTTCATATAATATGCTTATAAATGTATCGGTACTGCATAATATATTTGAGAATTAATTCGTTAATACTAAGTTAAGAACAAGTTTAATAACACTAGGCAACAAAAAACCACTTTTTGTCTGTTTCCTAATTTTAAATAGCCTTACTAATTTTGGGTTGAAAAAAACGAATATGTAAAGGAAATTTATTTATTAGCTCTTGCTTTTAAATCTCTTACTGCGTAGCTATTTTATCAAAGTAGGTTGAAAAGTTGCGTATTGTTTCATTACGTATTTCAAATCTACATTTTTGAGTTTAAATATTCCAAAAAATTTTGTAAAAGAGTTTTTATTTTAAAATATAGACTTAAATCATCAAAATATGAATATAAAAGCATAAATGAAAACAAACAGGAATAGAACGGATTGCACAGCTAAAAAGACGGAAAATATGCATACCCTGGAAATCGCGGGTAGCCCACATTTTGCTACATCCACGTTGCCCGTGGAAATAAAGGCAGCGGTAGCCTCCCAGTGGTCAAGGTCATGGATGCCTTGTCACGAGTTTGAGCCCAGTACCACTAAAGACCCGCCGTGTAGGGCAGCGATGCACGTTATATCTGTCGAGAGCTCAAATTTCCTCCCTTTGGTGTGGTGTGCTGTGGTAGTTAGGAGAGGGAGGGGCCAGCTTAGGTGTCCTCCTCCTCACTTGACCATGGTTCAAAATGACGAGATCCGTCGCCCTCGTGCAGCTGAACAGTGTGACGTCTGAGGGATGCGCAGCGAGAAGGTTAAGATGCACCACAGTCCATCCATCAATTTATGGGTACATTTGAAGAACAAAACATTATACTAACTAAAAAATTCAATAAATAAGTCAAGTTTCTCACAAGATACATTTTTTAGTTTATTTCTTGTGAACATTTCCTTTCAGATCGATTGCCTTTCATACGTCGAAACCCGAATATCCTTTATAACTGTCCAGTAGTAGTGTTCGAGCATTGACTCATCCCACCGACCCTAACAAATACGTTCCATAGCTGCGATATCTTGATGAAACTTTTCTCTGTTCATCGCTTACAGTTCCACAATTCTTAGGGTGAAAATCAAGAGAAGAATGTAAAAATAAGATCTATGGAGACATATTGCATCACGGAACTTCAGAAGGAGTTTTTTTACCAACTCTTGATATTTCTCATCTATTTTGCTGCCTGGAAATCCTCGTACCGCACGTTTAAAGGCTTTCCAGACTGCTTTTTCTTTCCCCTTCAGAATTTGATCCAAAGCAGAGTCCTTCATGATTTTGCGTATTTGAGGGCCCACGAAGATTCCCTCCTTATTCTTTGCACCATTCAATCTTGGGAATTTCGATCTAAGGTATTGAAAAGTCTCTCCATCCTTGTTCATGGATTCCACAAAGTTCTTCATGAATCCCAGCTTAATGTGCAGTGGTGTAATGAGAATGTCATTTGGGTTTATTAGAGGATTATTTGGGACATTTCTCTCACCGGATTTCAGATTTCAATACGGCCATTTGTGTTGTATGTAGCGCAGTGCAGTTTTTTTATCTCTACTGCCCCCCCCCGCAAATACAAAAAACAGCAGTACTTGGTATAGCATTACTGCATTCCAATGAGTAAAGCAATGACTTTCAAGTCACCACAGATCTGCCATTTATGACCTTCGTATTTTATTAAGTAGAAGTAATTTCACATTTGAATAAGTTTCCTTCACGTGAACGGAATGTCCGATGGGAATGAAAGGAAGAAGGTTGGGGGGGGGGGGGGGGCGTAGTATAGTAATGCTGCTTTTAAACTAGGCTTGGAAGAGTCTATAAACAGTCTCCTGTTATTTGAATCCTAACAAATCTTTATGAAATACATTAAGTTATTGACATCAATACATGCAACCCCATATTATTTCTTCCAAAGAAATGAAGATTCTATTCACGAGTCATGTACTCTGTAACCTTGACGCCTGGTAGGAGTAGATTTCATTGATGCAGTCTGAATGCCAGAAGCTCTATTTTCTATTTTGGCAAGTGAACATCTCTTACGAGGTCACTCAATTCTGCTTAATTTAGTCGGCAAGGTTCCTTCAAATCTTCTGCCTCGAAATCTGGCTCATGGAATGTTCCATCTCTAATGAATTCTTCTTCTTCAACATAATCCTTTACAATCTCATACTTTTTAGGTGGGGCAGGAATTGGCATATCAGCTGAGTGAGGAACCGGCTGAATTGCTGATGGGATACATGCAAACGTCTTGACCAACCCGTCTTCATCAGGGGCGTCATACAGAAATAACAACTGTCGACAGGGTTAGTTGACTCACGTAAAACCATGGGCACAGCAAACTGCATTGCACGGTTCTTCTCACCCAGCCATCTCGCAGTCTCACTGACCAAGAGTTATAACATGTGTATGAAGCTCATGGCTTACCCTCTTCACTTACTTTCACTCCGAACGAAAGGAAGTAAGCTGTCTTTACAACTGGGCTAATGGTTCGCTTCTGAGCTGCAAAAGTCATTTCACCACAAGCGTAACAAAAGTTGTAGGGCGTTATTAACACAGTTCCATGGCATTCTGATCTGAATGCAGAAAATGTAAAAATTTAGGTGATCTATTTAAGTGAAATTGGTTTTTAACATTTTCTGGTACGACGTAGCTGCTCCACGTAACTGGTACAAGAAGTTTTTCAGACCTAAATATAGTTGCATTGATTTCCTATGAGTCTTTTATCGAATAATAGTGAACGCGTCACTTGAATCGGGCACTATTGTCTGTTATTTGTTCCACTGATGCTCTGTTTACACTAAAGGACACCTAAAGAGGTTGCACTGTAACATTCCTTTCATAGAATTAAAAAACTTATCCTGAGACAAGTGCTCTTTCACATCTAGCCGCTCAAATGAACATCACAAAGGTTATGCACAGAAAGAAAAGGTGAGTGAAATACAGCTAAAATTATGAGTAAGGAGGAGTTCTGATTCTTGAAAATAAGAGCTAATCCGAAGTTTTTATGGTGATTTTCGTGTTTAGTGGGCCAAAATATTTTATAATAAAATATTTTTGAGCCCGAAACATTTTTGGTGTTGCCTAGTGTAATTACTAGTGACCTTGAGAGAGAGCTTGTCATACACAAAATTAAATACAAATACTTATCTTGATAATTTGTATGGTTTATAATTAAAGTCGTATTGTAGCTTTACGTCAAGGTACATTATTATTGAAATTCAATACTTTGTTATTGTATGGAAAGGGGGGGGAGGTGCGAAGAAACTTATGATTAAAAATTGGGTCGGAAATATTGAAAGTTTGAGAAGCACTGTATTAAAGCTATACATAACGAATTAAAAAATTATAAGTATATCAAACTCTTTTTGCATGTTTCGGTAGCACATCCTGAAGGGAAGCTTTGTTCAAAACTCTGGTTTTGGAATTTAATTGATTGTAAAGATATTTGAAAATTTCTAAATGTTTTCTGTCCAAAAATCTATGAGTCTTTACAAACTTTAAACATGTTTTTCTCCGATTTTTATATTTTCTGTTCATGAAAATGAGTCTTGGGTATTTTTATTTGTACTTACTTTCATATATATGTACTGTAAAAATTATCATGAATTTGAGAGTTGTAGTCATACTTTAAGAACCTTTTTCCGAAATTCCTTATTTTTTCGGGTTTGGTTTCAAAAAAAATTATGAAAATGCAATAAAATGTCACATTTTCAATTCCATGGAAACCTCTGTATTCCGGATATTACAAAATCTATAAGCCCCGTGAAATAACTAAAAATCATTTTGAAAAAAAAATACAGTGTTTCAACAGAATATAAATGCTTCAAGAATTTTGATTTTTGAAAAAAAATTTTTAACAATGTTTTTTTACAGACTTTTTTCGATTCCTACTATTAGCTCACACTCTCTATATATTTATTTATCTTGGTGGAATTTCCATTCGTTAATAAAATACATTTCAATTGAGCTGCAACTTTATGTACATGAGTATTTTGGATGACAATACAATAATTTAATTATAATTAGTAAAAATTAATTGATTAAAACTAATTATTCAACGAATTACAAATACAGCCAAGTTGGCATTATTTTTGGCGACTTGTGTCGAAACTTGAAAAGGTTTTTTTCTCACATTTTAAAGCGCTCATTTGAGCTGATATTTTCTATACGCTATTGTTTTGGGTAAAAATACGATAATTAAATTATAGTTGATTAAAATTAATTGACTGAAACTAATTATTCAAAGAATTACAGATACAGCCATGTTGGTTTCATTTTTACCTGTTTCTGACGCCATCTAAGATTCGTCTCTATTGTTGTAACAATGTAATTGTTAAAACAAAGACAAAAGTTGGCGCCGAAACCCAGTTTTTCAGCCAAACCGGGTTTGCATTGTCACATCAATGCAGACAAATCATGCTCTTTTTTCAATCCCTACTGTTAGTTCACTCTCTCCCTATATATATAAATATATATATATATATTATTCAAATTTTCAATCGTTAATAAAATACTTTCTATTCATCCATTCAAAGTAGGAATTGACTTAATTTTTTTTTATATTACTTGTTCGGAATCAATTCAATAACATTTTCTAAAAATTAATTAGCTTTAATTATATGTTTTTAATATTACAGTTTCCAATTTTATTTGAAAAACGGTACTGTGTAGTTTTAATGTTTTATTAGGAATCCTTCAGGCAACTTTTATTCGACAATAAGCCATATCGTCAGTGTACAAAGACAAATACATTATCAGCGTTCTAACCATAACTGTTTAATGATTTTAGTGATGGCTATCTCGTCTGTGTCCAATGTAGCAGCAATTAATGTAGCATTCCATTCAGTGGGCTATAATTCAATATTCCGGAATGGAGCACATTCATTACGGCATATGCGAGTAATGTAACATACCGATAATTGAATATTAGGTTCGAAGGAATACCAATAGAGGAATCAATGTGCAGCGGAAATCGACTCATTTTACTCCTCGTAACACGTTGATCTCAATAATCATTCATCAATTATGATCGAGATTTATATTTTTCATTTCGATCCTTGCATTTGGGATATATAATGCGGTATTCATACACACTACATAGGATTTTTACCTTGCATGGGTCTCTCCTTGTGGGAAAATTTAGTTTTACAGGCAAATTTCGCTTTCCAAAGTGAATATGAGTATTGAAACCATAAAAAAAATGTGACAGGGTTACCAGACTGGTAGCAAATTTGGTGATAAATATGATATCGCCAAGGAACAATCGAGAAAGCTCTAAGATCATCTCTTCTAGAAATTTATATGAGGCTAAATAAAGAACCTTTGAAACAAGTCAGTTCAATTTAATAAATAGTGCAAATCTGTTTGTGCGCTTATTGCGATAAGATAGAAATACGTTTATTTGTTCGAGTTTCTACAAATGAAACTTTTCTCTCGATCCATTTCTAGAATGTTTTAAAGCCTATTTGTAACGAGTACGCTCTGTAATACTATGAATAATTCGTTATGATATCTCTTTGTTTATATATGTCAATTTGCTTTGTGTTGCCATCTCTTCGTCTTTGTCTACTAACAAATATGTTATTATTCAAACGATTGGAGTCTTCGGCTGCTTTTCTCTCACATAAATTTGTACAGGCTGCTTCTAAGGATTTAAGGTGTTGCGGTCAACCCAGTGGTGTTGGTGGGGTCATTCTAAGTTGAATTGTATGTTTCCTTTTCTTAACACTTGTTTTCGACATTGCATCCATCTTTTCAAATACGTCAGATTACGATGTTGACTACAAAAACACAAGTAACATAAAATTGTTAAGTTGTATGCTTGAACAGCTGTGAATGACTCCTAGACCGTGAACTTTTTCAATGCAGCGAGAAGAGAATATACGTGAACCGATGAATTTTAAACCGACGTATGTACTTAATTCGTTCGCTGCCGAATCCAACGCCATCGCAGGACGCGACAGCAAGACAAAAACCTGATCGCGTGAAAGTATTAAGTGCGGGATGATGTTTCAATAGCCAACCCCATGCTGTCTCCGGAAGAGCTATCATCAACATTTATTTTTCCCTTCAGTCGCTATGTGGGGAAAAATTCATTTATACCTCCGGCATCGCAGTGATCGCTTTTGTTCCCTACGTCGGCAGTGAACGAGTAACGCGCTATCGTGCGTTTCTAATGAAGGTACACATGTCGTTTACACGTTTATCGAAATATTTGCTAAAGAAAACACAGTCCCATCAATTGTGAAATGCCGATTCTCTAGTCTAGCTGGCGTCGGTGTTTCATAAATATGTTTCTTTTAGTATGTGCACCTTAGGTCTTAGTAAAGGGGGCCACTCCAGACCGTCTAGGCAGTTCACCGGTCGATCGGGATCAACTTGATACACATCCCTGTTTTAAAGCATTATTATTATAAACATTTTTACGAGAAATAGGGGTAGTAATATGTTATATTGATAATCCAAATAACAAATTTTTAAAAAAATGTAATGAATAAATATTTAAATTCTTCATCCAGGCATAAATAGCCTCCATCATAAAATGAGATTTATGTTGTGAAATGTCTCAAGAGATGAAAGCCTTTTAAATCCAGGAAAAAATTAAGCATTGCACTAGAGAAAGGGTTAACGATAAAATAATAAGAAAATACAAATCAGCTATTTTGAACGCTGTGATTTGTAATTTATATAAAATTGCTCTAATCAAACAAAACTAGCACTAAATAGATGGATGATGGAAACCAGAACTAAAATAAGGGATATTGTCTAAAGTCTTTCATTCTCTCACATAAAGTTCATATTTCATTTTTCGGATATTGTTCAACGAGAAGGGATCATCATAAAATTAAATAAATTGAGCAATAATTTTTTTTGTGTATTCAGAATGATTTCGAATGCAAAATTGATGGGATATTTACTGTATAAAAAACTGATGCTCATTTTTCGAAAATGGCTGAGAGTACAATGTTTTTACCTGGGACATCTGAAAATGTCGAGAGACTTTTTTTTTTCAATTTTCAGTAGAAAGGGCTATACCTTCAGTACCTACTGTTAAATATCTTATAAATGCTATAAATAATTTAGAACTTTCTTGTTGAGATTATTACGACATAATTTAAAAAAATTGTTCGTGTGCAAATGACCATCCGATAGAAGTGAAAACTTCAAATTTTGTAATATTATATTAGGGATTAGTACGAAATAATTGGTGAATAAAATACAAGCTGATATTAGTATTGTCATATGAAATTATTTATTCATGTCTGTACTCATAAAGTAATATTTGCTGCAAAATATATAATCATATTTTTGAATTAAGGAAGGAAGGAAACAATAGGTTTATGGTAGCTTAAATATTTTGTGAATAGTTTAGATTCAAATTTATTTAAATATCTAAAAAAAAACTCCATCAAGCGTTGTTCCGTACTTCATTGTGCTTTCATTTGAGTTATTTGACATAGTTAAATTGAATTTTGATTTAAAAAAAAAACACGCGAGTAAAAATTTTTCAATTCAAAACTAAGCACAATTTCCGACTAATGCCTCCTAACGTAACTCACCCGAAGCTGACGCTTCATTTAAGTTATCTGACGCTATCTTGACGCGCTTAAAGAAGTTATTGCTTCAACAAACAAATCATTACTGAAAGAGTCATGCATAATGTAAAATGCAATTGAATAAATTGTTTGATATTTCCATAAACTGTTAAGATTTCTAAATAATTTGTGAAATATGTACTGGGTTGGAGTCCTCAAACTGTGGTAAGCCTATAGCTAAAGTCTGTTTCCACCCCAATAATATATGAACGGAAAAAGTTGTAGTTATAAATGTATGGTCTAGGTAACATGTGTTAGACACACACACACACACACACACACACAAAATCTGCTTAAATGCCGACTGGCGGATAAATTTGGAGTTAATAATTTATTTTATTTAATTTTTTTTAGTTTTTTTTATCATTATTTCTTTATTCGCCTGGTAAGCATTTTTTTTGTGTAGCGCATGACAACTTTACTATACCTAGACTTCACTTTTATAACTATAGTTCTTACCATTCGAGCTGTTGTTGATTCTTATCCCAGATGGTGTAGCCATAAAACAAAAAATCTCCAAACGATCCAGAAATAAAATGGGATTTCCTGAAATCTCATCAAAAGTTAAACTCAAACAATGAAGAATATGACTCGGGAGGCCTGATCAGACACTCTGGAAAGACTTTGCGGCCCTGTTCAAAAGTAAGAGACTTGATGTGGCCTCTAAAAACGCGTGATAGAACCGTCTGCCGATTTCTAGGAATATTAAATAGGGCACACCAGCGAGGGTTTCTCCCAAAATACCAAGAGTGAGCAGGGAGCACTCTCCAAAGTGCATTCAGTTCCATCCTTTTAATAGAGGAGAATTCAGCAAAAGAGAGGCATGCGTCCCCTCGTAAGGCGTCAGCAGTGGCAGACTTGGCTAAACTATTGGTCTTCTCGTTACCATTCAATCCAATATGGGTGGGGACACATTGAAAGTAAATAGGGTGTCTAGAAGAAAGTAGAACACAACATCCAGAATATTCAGGGTTGTCATATCCCCTACAGTTGTCCAATGAGAAAGCTGCTGAATAGAAGTCCGACTGGCTGTTAAAATCCAAATGTCCCTGAAGACAATGTTAGAAGCATTGTCAATAAATTTCAACCCCTTATATATTTCACTAAGTTTAGACCTAAAAATAGAAAATATTCCTAATCTTGATGCCAAATATACCATCAGGTGTCTCAATGTGCACGCCGCTTCCAGAAATACCACCGTCACCCATGCTGCCATCAGTATGGATTTTCAATGAAGAGTGAGGGATGTCAAGAGTTATCTTTAGAGCAATCTGTCAAGTAAATTCTGGTATCAGATTCTTTACACACCCTGGTCAATAACTCAGTCTGGAAATGTATTCCATCAGAGTCTAAATGGGAAAAGGGCTTTAAGAAGTGAGGTTCAACATTACCAGAAAACAGGCCCAAATCAACTGCCAAGGAAAAAGGGCCATGCCAATTACTTGTCATTCGTAAATTATTGGGTTGACAACGAACTTTAGATGGCACACTGAATATACTATTTTTTTAAAAATTAGGAAAGTTTTTCCGAAAAATCATTTTTATTTAAAAAAAAAATTAGATAATATTTTTATTAGTTCGCGGATTTCGTTTCCAAATTTTTTTGCGTTCCTAAGGATTTTGTTCCTTTTATTTATATTTTAAAAGTAAAAGAGAAGTTTCCAATGCGCAAGTCACTCCTCGGTCCGGATTAAAGCCCTTGCAATTTACAAGAAAAAACATCCAATTTCGTTTCTACCCTTCAACATGGAGAGCGTCAGTCTATCGGGATAACTGCTCTTTTATCGACATTCTAAAGTAACGAAATTCAATTCCAACCTTACACAAACGTTTTATACAAAAATTGGAACCCCCTCCCTCCCCTGTTCGAATAAAAATCCCCTCCCACCCATGAAGCGGAGAATCACGGGAACGGATTCCAATGAAGGGAACACGAGGATCGATAGTGCGATCAAATAATAGAATCATCAATTTCGGTGGTGTATTGATCTTTCGGCGAAGTCGAACCCAGGAAGTAGGGAACACATTCTAAACTTAATGGGTCTTATTCGTTCGGTTTTTCTTTCCTTTCATTATATGACTCATTTTCTTTTGTGGTGCCCTTACCTGGAACGGCCCAAACATTCCATTTTGCGGAATAATTAGCGAAGAAAGTTTTGTTGTCTTAAGAGGGTCGATGGGATGATGGAAATTTTCTGGTGGCTCAGACGATTTGTCTTTTGTCTCGGCCACGCTTCTGAGACAGTTCTTCTCTACTTAAGCTCTTTTCCATCGTTTTTCCACTTTTAATATTTCGGAAATTCAGGAGTTTTTTTATGCACAAAAAATAATTTTTACCACTAAACCTACCGACATTTTACATATACTTATTTCTACCGATGACAGCCAAATGACCGTTTTTAAAATAAATGTTATATTGTTTTCCAGCTGATAACTAATTCAAAGTTTATCATGGCAAATGAAAAACAAATAATTGTCATGTAATCAATTTTTTTTTGTTTTTTTTTTGGATTTCAAGCATATACGTTTTTAGAAAGAAGAATGTATATCCAAAAATTAACTTTTATTTCTGTAACTTCCATATATCTTTATTCAAAGAAATATGAAATGTATTCGTCATCCCACAGCTTTTAAATTTTATCGAAAATACACTATTTTTTCCCTTCGTATTATTACATTTCATCTAATTCGTTGGCTTCGATATGTCTTTGACAATAATATGCAATAAGAATCTTCCCTGTTTAGAACTTTGAATTTATTTTTTTATTTATTTATTTATTAATTTTTTTTTTTTTTTTTGCCAAACTGTTCCATTCATCAAAGTCTCAATATTCTGATTGTTCTTTTCCTCTTTACATTTTCCCGTACTAGTGAACAATCTATTTTTTTCGTCTCCAACGCTTATTCGCAATGTTATTTTCCTTATTATTCATACCGAGTTGCCCAGAATCAGTGTCGAATAAATCGTATATATCAAGGATGGCGAACCAGTGGCACGCGTGTCATCAGTGGCACGCGACACAATATTTTGGACATGCCAGTGATCAAAATAGTTTGTGTTTTATTTCAAAATAACCAAGTTCACTATGAAGTGTTATGAACTAACGCTAGTGATCTGTATCGCGGGGCGGCGGGGGAGCACCTACATTTGTAATTATCTTGCCTTAGTTACGTCGTGGACTATAGTTGCTTATGATGTAAAGTTTGTCTACGCAAGTCATAGTCAATTTCGTTGACACAACTGCATTTTAATGTTTATTTGTGTTAGATTTACGATTTTTAACTGCTATTTAATATAGCTAGCTCAGCAAAAGTACAAGATAATAAGTTTAACAGAGAATTCCAAACTTGCTGAAAAAGCGACGAAGTGGTGTGTGTTTTATGTTCTGGAATTGTGGTATGCAGAACATCGTCTATAAAACGGCATTTCTGAAACAAATCACAAATCCTCTTGTTAAAAAGATGAACCGTAGCAAAAGTAATTAATTGCTTGGCAACCATTTGGCAGATGATTCCAATTCAGCACGCATCCTATTAAAAGTAACATCTTAAAATCCTAATAAAATTTCTTTGTCTTCCAATTAGCAACAACAGAAGTAACACTGATGTTAATATAATTTGAATTACACGTATAACTAAAACATTTACTACTATACAGTGCAAATGTGTTGTCATCGTCAAATCGCAAGTTGGAAATTTATTGCTATTGAAGACCCGCAGTATAAATGAGCTAATGCAGTTAAATCTGTAGAGGCTTAAAGTCCTCATATTGGTGAGATGTGGAAGTTCAGTGTGGGGACGCGCCACCTCAAGTGAAATCCTTGGCACGACCGTGGCTCAAAATTATGTGGTCCGTCACCACTCGCCTTCGTGTTCTTTCGGGGAGCGATGTACATTCAAATCAAATCAAATCCTCCAAGCTCTTTCACAAGTTCTCCTTAGTGGCTGTTTTATTCTCTATCGAGTGTTCTAAAAATTTTCTTTCATCACAGGTAACAGGGCTTTTTGTGTGTAGAAGTGTGTTTTCAAAGTTTCACATTTTAAGACATCGGTAGAAAACTATAACTCCATCTATAATCCACTAAATATCTTTAAAATTAGAGTTCAGAAGTTGAATCTTTTTTAAAAAAATTATCTTTGGGGTATTGAAATACCTCGAGATATGGTAAAAAATTTCTAATTCTCTTTTTCTGTACTCCCATAAATGTTTATTGGATGTTTCTAACTGCTAATTTTGGCCCAGTTCAAACGACCACAGGAAAAGTTATAGAAACAGCGGATAAGATAGGAAAAACATGAATCAACACATTTGCGTGGAATTGATTTAATATAACTTTCTTCAAACATCTCAAAAGTTAACAACCGTATTCAAAAAATTTTAATACACAGACTATTTAGACCAGGCGTCAGCAAACATACTGCATGAGAAACGCCGAGCAACTCTCACATTGGGCCTCCACACTACTCTACTAAGGAGATGAAGGCCTCGCGCTAAGGCGCTCTTACCTTCAATTCTTTGTTATAAAACGATTCCACTGAATCTGCTTCAGTGGGGTTTGAATGATTCGTGAGAGTAAATATTAACATCCTTTGATTATATGTGAACACATTTTTTATCATGTAAAATATATTTTGCGTTCACGAAGGAGTTGTTCAACCACTAAGCATTCAGAATCACGTGACAAATAGAAAGAAACAAATTATACCCCTGTTATTGCAATATTGAGTACAACTTCACATTAAAATTTAAGTTTTCCATTAACAATATTGTAGAAATACATTTTTTTGTGTTGTTTATTTCTTAAACTAATATAAATATTCTTTAAAAAATACATAATATATGTACAACTTTAATTTTTTGATAAAGTTGAAGGAATATATTAATATTTAATGTTGCTTATATTGTTATGTTAATAAATATCTTTAAATGCATAATTAATAAACAAAAGCATACTTATATATAATAACTCTAAATATGTATTTTTGATCCATGTATTCCCTATCTTGCTTTCGCAATCGAATTGTTTCAAATATATCCTGCAACATGGTGTGATGAATCATACTGATTGATTGGTTTGAGACACCACAGCTGCAATGTTGTCGACCCCTGATTTAGACCACCTCTTACTGAATTACTCAAAAATGATTGCATTTCATAGTGAAAATTTCTTTTAAAAGTGAAAAACAACTACGATGATTAAGTGAATTAATGCTTTCATATTAAAATTTAATTTTCCTTTGAGTCTAAAAATCGCATTAAAAATATAGTCGTTTTATCCAAATGCTATTATAGTTTCGATAATTATAAAGGATCTCATTTATAACATGAATTTCAATGTTGTATTTTAATTCTCATGTTGTGTAATAAGTACTAAACCACATTTTTAGTGTAATTTATAATATTTTATTCAAACTCGTTTGTCCTAGTCTTTTTTTTATTCATCTCTAAAGTCATCTATCTTGGATAAATTTTCTTATTTAAAAAGTTGTAATAATAATTTGCAGACATGTAAATCTCACCAATCGAAACCGTCAATCGTCAAAACCACTTAATAAATAACTGCGTTTTTAAATGTATTGCATATCTCTCCGGTCGAAATTTGTTCAGTAATTAGTACCTGAATTTCGGATTTCAGTTCAATAATTCAGAATAATATCGTAAAAGTTATTCGAATTATCAACCCCATTCTATCTCAAATACGATCTAATTGACCAACCAACAAGACAATTTATTTCATTCTACTAAATTTCTAAACTTTCTTAACTTTTAACTGAGATTTCTCACTACAAAATGGTAATATATATCTTCTCGAGCTGACATTAAATTATATTCCTCATAGTCCATAATTACTTGAATACCTAAAATTTTATACTTATGCCCCCGTGGGAAATAAGTAATTTTAATTGTAATTAGCAGTCTGCGGTGTAACGTGATATTTGAAAGGATGCTTCATTTACATCATCAAATTCAGAGAATTATTGAAGAATTACTTATTAACCTCCAACTACTGTTTTTTAACAACATATTTTCGAAGCGGACCACTCTTCAAATTAAAGCAGAAATACATATGTTAATGCCAGTTAAAGATGTATTTCTGAATATTGATGCCACTGTTCAAACAATCAATCAAAATCATTTAATCCATCCATCCATCACAGATAACATATACATGCTGAGTCCCTGTAAATCTTAAATTAAAACATTAAGGAAGAGAAAATATTAAGACATTACAGGACAAAGTTATCTAACCCAATAACGAAAACAATACATTAAAAACCCTTTAGGTATAAGACTAATATTATTCGGTTATATACAGGGTGGCCATAATTGAACTGCAAGTGTTCGAGAGGTGCTGGAGAGACTGGGAATATTCCAGTGAAATTTGGTATTTACACGTTTCTGAACATGCGCAAATCAAATTTGCAAGAAAAAAAAATCACCATTTTTACCCGATAGATGGCGCTGTACCGTATTTCAACATTTACCGGTAGCATATACAACTTTCAAAACCGATAGACAGAACATAATGACACTCTAAGAAGCATATAAACAATATAAAACATCACATAGTTTATCAAAATTCCATACAATTCACTTCAGTCATTAAATTTTTGCAGAATCATGTACTCAAAAATTAACATGAATTAAGATCCCAAATTAAACAATCCATAAAGACGCTTTAGAAAACAATTGAACCATTATTTATTCGATGAAATTATCACGTTATGTGTTCAATATGCGAACCAACACATGCGGAAAACGTAAAACACCCCGTCGCATTTATAATCTCTGTTGTCACGTGTCTCGTTATGTAGATTTCAATTCAGCAACAGAAGCCTATTGTTCTCTTTAAATCATATCTTTCACATGTCTCCACAGATAAAAATTGCAAGGATTAAGGTCCCGTGAATGTGAAGGCCAAGAGTTTACAAAACGTTTGCTTATGGCTCGGTCAGCATCCAAAATGTAGCAATTGCGACAGGAGAGGGTGCTCCGTCCTGCATAAATACCGTGGTTTCTGAACAATCTCTCTTGCAATGCTGGAATGAATTGTTCTCTCATCTGTTCTCAATAGTGTTCGATGGGCTTAAAATTTGCATATAGGCCATCGATAAGTATAAAAATGTCGGTTTTTTTTTTTTTTTTTTTTTTTTTCATATTTGATTTGCGCATGTTCTGAAACGTATAGATACCAAATTTCACTGGAATATTCGTGGTAGTGTTCTCTCCAGCACCTTTTGATCACTTGCAGTTTAATTATGGCCACCCTGTATATATGTATGTACCAAACTCTGCTATAGTTCTTACTGAATACCATACAATATTGTTGCACGTTTAAGTGGAGTAAAAAGAGTCAATTCCAGGTTTATTAAGGGACAAGGACGAACAGATGGATGCACAAATAGGAGTATATACGCAAATAATTATTATAGCACATTACATACAATTATGCAAAACGCACTCGTTATAAAGAAGCTTTACAACGTTCCAGAAATGGTTCTGTAGAACAGTTCCACTAACAAGAACTCAGATAAGTACAGTATCTCTCTCTCTCTCTTTCACACTCTTATCGAAATTCACGTGCAAATAGATTCTTATCTCGACTGCACTCTTTTCTGAACTGACTCGACCTTCGTTTCAAAGTTCCTTTATATAGCTTTGTAGAAATGTCTCTTAGGATCAATCCTAGAGTCTCCCTGCTGATTCATGGGTGATATCGTAGTTTTGGACAAATTTGTCTCCAAACTTATAACCCTGGTCTCATCTTCAATGATTACCGTAATCTTATTTTTCAAATTCACGCTGGGATTCAATCGTACTTTGCCTGTCAAACACAATTTTTTCAAAAGACAAGGTCTCCTGCAAAAAAAAACAACGCATTTGGGGGTCCTCAATATCTAACAACATGCCAGTACATCTTAATATATTCGCCACAGTAATACAATAACAAACTCTTTGGCTTCAGACTAAAATTGCAGGATTAAGCATAGTTTCACGGCGATAATTTTCCCCTTTATTATTTTTGAAGTAAATTTTCTTTACGCACGCGCTTGACTTGGGGAGTAACTGTGAATGCGTGACGAGAGCATTACGAAAAGTGTGATCGGGCGAGGCGAACAGAAGTTGAGAGGTCGATCTAAGTTTGGAGATAAAAAGAAAGAAGTTGTGTGTGTGTGTGTGTGTGCGTTTCGCATATCCTACGTTTCGTCCGTCAGTAGTTCGTTTGCGAGTTTGATTGCGTTACGTGAATTTCATTTCGTTCATGAACAATTTTATCCATCAATATTTTGTTCAATACATTAAATATTCGAAGTTTAAAGGGGATAAAATTGTAACTTCATTTTAAAGTTCCTATTTTGTGAATTTTCGGGTGAATAATAACAAATTATGGCAGGAAGTGACACAGACTCTGAATGGTAGTTGTTTACATTTCTCCCAATAACACAGTTAATAGTATTATAAAATTTATATATAAAAGACTTATGATTTACTGTCGAGTAGGCTCTGAAGAATTAGGAGAAAACTATAATATGTTGCCACTCATTTTAGCAGGAGATTTCAATGTTAATTTCACCTCCGAAGATGAATAAATCTTGGTAAACTTTCTATACAAGATCAATTAGAACTACAAATGAATAAAATGAATACTAACTGAAATGAGCCTATCACAAGACATGGAACAACAATCGATGCGGTTTTCTCTAGATATCTTTCTAATTTTCATTTGAAAACATATGTATCTTATTTCTCATACCATAAGCCTTAGTTAGGAGAGGTGGGTGCCAGCTCAGGTGTCGTCCACGTCACTTGACTATGGTTCAAAATTACCTGGTCCGTCACCAAAAGCCCTCGTGTAGCTGAACAGTGCGACGTTAATATTTACTCACTCACTATACCTTAAGTCTATTGTCTCGGTCTTACAATCAGCCACAGTAATTACTGATGTATCCAATAATGAAAATAATGAATAAAAATTTAAACAAAATCTATTCAACAATATTAATTTATCGATGAAAACCTATAATAAATTTAAATATTTGTAGAAAAGTAATATATGTATATGAATATACATGTATATATTATACATATATAAACATATATATATACATACATATAGATGGAGCTAAAGAAGTTTTACTTCAGTCGTGTGGTCTAAAGCACTCGTTTTTTTTCCAGGGTTTAGTACTTAGTTATGAAACTGTAAAATTTTATAAATATGTGTAAGCGAATAAAATCATCAATGCCTGTAAAATGCATTTCTTTTCTTCAAAGCTATTTTTTTTAATATTAAAATATTGGTATACATGGAGTTATATGCAAAAAAGGCATTGTGTTACGAATAACATCCGGTACAGTTATGCGTAAAAGATACTATTTCTTAATGAAGAAGTTTTGTTAAAAAAATTTATAAATACATGTAAAATCTAAGGAACATAAAATTTGATGGTTTTTTTTTTTTTAATCTTTCATCTGTTTTGGGAGACATCATTTGCAATGAATATAAAATTTCATCACATAATTTCGATTTTCAGTCAACTGCTAATGCACAAATTTTCTCTCCCTAAAAATTATAAACAAATTAATAAATACTAATTATATAATTTATATATCTAAATACATTCGTTGAAAGTTAAGAATGCAAATAATTTATTTTCTTACATTATTGCTTAATAAAAATTTCATTAATAAGTTAGAGAAATATGTATATGTATTGAGCAAAAATTGTATACTTTTAGCGTTAGGCAACTTCTACACTGCATTCAAAGTGGGTCACGGTTTTTAGTGAATCAATTCCAAAACCTAATAAGTATTTTAAGCGTCTTCTTACGTATTGTATTATTAATTTTTTGTGTGGAGTATTTTCTCTTACTATCAGATTTAAGAAATCCTTTTATTGCTTTCATTTGTTGGAAGCTTCACTAATTGCTTTAATTCAATATCTGATAAAATAATTGGGCGTTTTGATGGGGGAAAATAATTGTCAGAACGTAGTTTCTTTCTCTACAATGTGTTTTTAATTTGATAAAGAAACATGAAAGACATAAACTTAAGCAATTGGCTAAGTACTTTGGTATGTAAGTGCTAGATAACGAACAGTGTATGTTTCACGATGAAAAAAAAATTGATTTAGAGATAAAAACATTAATATCTTAAGAAAAAAATTGCAATTCCTTCAAAGAATAGAAAATATGTTGTCATTGCCCATTTGCGGTTATGCTTTTATGTAGATAATATGCTTATTAAAAGTGATAAGAAACAAAGCTCTACTTTGAAAAGTCTGTAAAAAAGAAACAGAGGTCAGAATAATTTCAAATTTTAACTGTTAAAAGGAGAAAATGTAACAGCGATTGGAAAAAAGATTCAATGTGTATCAATAGATAGGGTTGTGTAAAAAGCATAAAAGAAGAGGATTCGGCTTCGGCAAGTGGCTTTTTCTATCGAATTACGACGGTTTTTGGCATGACTTGCACATTAAACCAACTGTACTGTAACCAATGTGCATAAATGTTACTGTGTTTTTTTTTCGGAATCAACAGTTGTTGCACTGTTAGTGAAAAGCCCCCCACCCCACCCCCACGGTAGGGTCATACCCCATTGGATGGAAAAAATTGGTTTTTTATTGCCCTTGGGTCAAACGCCACTTAAAAACTGCAATGTAAACGCCAGAGAAATTTTTTCTTACACCCGACTATTTCACTCTTCTCCAAGTATTTTTATTGAAATTTGAAATTATTCTGAGCAGTGGTTATTTTTTTACAGCATTCCGAAAGGGAAATTTTAATTATAATCACCCTGTATATAAGTATTCGACTGGCCTGAGTTTATGAAGATAAATTTTTGACTTGGTGAATGCTAGCTGTATTAATAAATAAATATAAATTATATCTACCTATAATAACAAAAGGAAGTAAGCATGTGTGTATTAGAGTCTTAGAGCGAAGAAGGAAAGATTGAGATGTGCAAACTTTGGTACACAGAGAAACTTAGAGTAATGTGAATATTTCCATGCCACTTGATCTAAAATTACTGAAGTCTAGAAATCATGAAACTTGCATTAAAAATAAATAACATTTACTAATTCACTATTGTTGTAATATATCTCAATTACTTTCTATACTTCTCAATACAATCAACTACTTCTCAATAGTCAACACAATTATCTCGCTTTTCACTACAATCCAACAAGCACAATCCATCGTGTTGAAACTCTATTCTTGGTACAGCAGACCACGCACTGTGCGTCGATCTATTACCGAAGGAATTTCATTTCCCTAACCCTAAAAACAATCCAGCGCTTGGCGCTTCCAAAAACAAGGGGCAGTCTCTCCCCCTAACCCTCCTGCTCGGTCAGTCACCCTCTCTTCAAAAAAAGGCAGTATCCCTTCTCCGGAAACGCGCCTATTTGCGCCAACATTCCATAATCCACCGCAAAAGTAGTTCAGACACTAAAACTGCATTATTATTTTAGCGGCAAAATTTGCCTTCACAACGTATTAAAATCTGAATACGATATTAATTCTTGTTTAAAAAATTCTGTACATACAAATTGGTTTCTTTAATTGAAAAAATAAGACTTATTGGAATTATGCACTGTTCATGTAGTGTAAAACTGACGTCTGTTTTATAATTGCAAAATAAGCCCTATTCTTATTTTAATGATGTGCATCTTGAAAATTGTTCTGCTTTAACAGATTTAGTTATGAGATTCTAAATTGTTGTTAATAATAGCTAGAATTTCTGCCTAGTATTTGAAGAAGTTGTTCATGACGGACGCCTTCAAACAAATCCGGTTTGCTGGCGATGTTGGCTGAACCGATAGCGATCTATGCCGAGAAATACTCCATTGTAGCCATCGGCGTCTCAACCACTAACGATTTAAGGTGGACCCATTCCTTTATCCGTTGGTGTCGGCAGTACTATGACAGATACGACCCTAACTTCGCACAATACCTATTACAATCAGCTGAGGCCGCGGTAGCCTAGTGGTCAAGGAATTGGATCGTGGCTGACATATCATGAATTCGAGCGCAGTACCACAAAAGACCCGCCTTGTAGGGGGGCGATGCACGTAAAATCTATCGATAGCTCAAACGTTCTCCCTTTGGTGTGGTGTGGTAATTAGGATAGGGGATGCCAGCTCATGTGTCGTCCTCGTCACTTGACCATGGTTCAAAATGGCGAGGTCCGTCGCCAAAAGCCCTCGTGTAGCTGAACAGTGCGACGTTAATATTCATTCACTCATTACAATCAGTTGTAGCTGCATATCTAACGTCGAGCTGTGATACATTTTTCGTAATGTGATCGTGCTTTACCTCAAATAAATGCATCTCTGACCTCTAATTGCCTCTTTTCATTCCACTTGACATCACACCCTTCATAACTATTTTTGCGAATGACTCCGACTAATTGTGGTTTGCGACCACGTTTAGTCTATGTTGATTTGTTGCTTGCATGCTACCTTCTACCCATGGGCCCCATTATCCCATGTCCCATGCTACCCCTCAAAATTTGTGGGTCGAATTCGGTAACACTCCGTATTTCCGTCCAATAGTTTCAGTAAAACTGAGTCCACAATCCATTTAGTTGCAGGATCATTGTGGCTTTGGGTTTCCACACTCATGTATCTTTCATCTGTCTCTCTTCCGACCAACATCTCCGTTTTGTCTGCCAGAACCCTTTTCTAGAAATGACGTGGAAAATTTTCATCACAATGAGATACTTCAAGATGTGCTAATAAGAGACTCTTCAAAAGAATTTTTAATTTAAATTCGAATTATGAGGAATATTTTAAAATTATTTAGGCTATTCCCTCAAAAATATTTTCCAGATCAAACTACAAAAATAATGTTCGATATTTGTTTTTTTTAAACAGCCGAGAAAATCTAATGATAAAACTTTCTAACAGTTAAGAAAATGTGTAAAATAACCCCAATATCGTAAAAGATAAACTCAACAACAGATTGAAAAATCAAACTTTCAGAAATTTCACAATGAAGAGTTTCTAACCCACAAAGGGTTGGCATACATTAAACTTCCAATATTAGTCAACCCTGAAGCATCGAGATAGGAACGATATTTTTCATTTGTTGGGTAAATGCATTTCTTGTTATCATTTCAGCAGTGCATCTAGATTTAAAAATACTTCCCGCAGACTTTGTGGCCTCGGGCTTTTTAAAATGCAATGAACTCGTCGTCAAAGTCAGTTCAATAGAAATAAGATAAAGTATGTGTTCTTCATATAGCGTGAAAGATTAATGCTATTTATTTTATTAAACAATATACAAAAGAAAAAAATTGCTAAAAGAGTGTAATCATGTTTTATTGGTATTATATTTTGCGTAGAAAATTTAATTCAAAAGACTTTCAAAATACTTTGTTCCAGAATCACTGCAGGGCTTAACTGTTTGCCATTGCTTTATTTTTTCTAACATAAATCTTATTATCTGACTTTTTTTGTGTGTGAACATCGTTAGTTGGATACATGAAATAAAAATAAAATATGAAAAATAGCATCAAAAATTTTTGTTGTTGAAGTTACTAAATCCAGAAATAAAGAAAAAAAATAACGTTAATAGAACAGTTCTAAATTCTTTTTTATTCTGAACAATTTTATTTTTTCGGCTTACAGCAGCGTTTCTCAAACTGTGGGGTGCGCCTTCCTATATGAGGGCGTGATATCTCTGTAAGGGGGGCTTGAGCTTATTGAAAAGTCGAAAGCAAAAATTTAAAGTAAGTATTAATTTACTGAAACTAAGTAAAACAAAGTCCATTCTGACATAATAAAAATTAAATAATTTATAATATACTTATAAATGTATCAGTACTTCACAATGCTTTTGATAGTTAATTTATCCATACTTAATTAAAAACAAGTTTAATAATTAATAGTGCCTCTCATGGGCTTGTCATGTACAAAATGTAATATTTATATTTTGATAGTCTGTATGATTTATAAATAATGTTGTATTGTAGCTTTAGTGTCAAGTATATTTTTATTGCGTTTAATGCATTATTATTGCATTATTGCATGGGGGGGGGCGATGAAACTTATGATTGAAAATTGGGTCACAGTTATTGAAAATTTGAGAAGCATTGGCATACAGTGCAATTATTCATTCCACTATAAATAATGAATAAAACACAGCTTGGAAATGCAGGGGGGAGGGGTCAATTCCAGTACAAACCAGTTATGTACAGTTCCAGTATAATGGCAGGACGCATTATCCCGTTGAAAGTTACAATCATTATAGAGATTATAAAAAAGATGTTAGCTATGATGTCTTATTCAAAAAGTCTTTGAACATGGAAAACAGAAAACATTCCCTCAAATATCATATTGCCTCCAACAGTTCGAAGAGCTGTAGCATTCACAGTCCAGGCGTTCATACTGTTTCCTCCAGACTATATCTCTTCCATCTGCGTTAAATCCAGAGGATCAGCCAGATTTTTCGTAACTGTTCATCATCATAACCCTTGAGTGTCTAAGTGAATTTGCAACAATTTATCTTATATTAAGACAGCGACGATATTTGCATTGGCCTTTGGCTTCCATAGCCAATTTGACGAATAGTTTTGCAAATTTTGCTTTAAGAGATACCTTGAGACGATCCTTGACTAATGCCTGTGACAGTTTGCTGCACTCCTTGCATTTTGCCATATTTTACGATTCGGAACAGTATTAGTTCTGCCCGATCATTCACCACTTGGTTTTTGAAACACTTTCACTGTAACTCTGGTAGACATTTTGCAAAGTATGGTGGTTTCAATAATACTTGCTCAATGCATCTAAACTCATTTCATCATCCCCCATTCAAAGTCCATAAAACCACAATAATCAGCTGTATTTCTTTTTTAACCTAGTCCTCTAGCGCCAGCAATGTGACGCAATAGCTAATTTGCATAGAACTGTTCAATGGTTTTAAAAAGTTGGCAGATTACTGTATGTATCTATATATGTATATATATACACTGGTGTGCAAAACTTAAGCAACAGGTGGGTTTATTGCCATAACTTCACGAAAATTCATCTGAGAGACATGAAATTCTGAAATGAGGGAGAGTATTATGTACGTAAAGGATGACGAAAGCATCGGCGCTGAAAAAGGAATAAAACGCATACGGTATGGAATCAAACAAAAACAAGCTTTAATGAACGCATAGTATCGTGACTCATAATTGTCTATCCAACAGGAAGAACAACA
>BMAV01008703.1:62480-74628 GCA_019973955.1 Trichonephila inaurata madagascariensis | reverse complement strand
GTCGGCACGTGCAATGTCCTCATTTCAGACAAGGGCAGCCTGCAATGAATATGAATCGTTATACGAACGCCCATTTGATGACTACCTTCTTCATCTACGGCCTAACCAACGGAAATGGATGTGTTGCTGTTCAGTTGAAAGAAGAAAGATATCTAACGAGGCTCCAATCAAATCATAAGACGTTCGCTCAGGTGCATCAGAACCTGGCGGAATATGGATCTTTTAGAGTCAGGATTAAAAGTACTGGGCGGCCGCGAACAGCACGAACACCTATATTGAAAGAGGTTTTGTTGCCTGCTGTAGATCGAAATCCTCGTACTAGTGTAAAGGCATTTGTCATTTCAATTAGAAGATCTCAAACTACTGTCCATCGTGTACTGCAGGGCGAAGGCTTGCATCCCATTCATGTACAGAGAGTGCAGTTACGTCCATGTCGCGTCGGTGTCGTGCATGCATGCCAATGACCGCCATTTTGAAGATCTCTTGTGATGCTTTTATGCCATACTTTTTATTTATTGTTTGTTTGTTTGTGTGTGTGTAATAAAACGTTTTATACTACTCTCTACATTCTGTGTTGTGGACTTATTGTCTTTATATATCCATACCTCGTTAGGGTTATGTTTCCATCTATGCTTTCCGATGTAATTATGGCTCCTCAGGATGTTTTCTACATCCCCTCCAAGTTTTTACATGCATTAGAGGGGACACTCTGTATAATAGTATTTACTTACTGATGTAGTATTGAAATGAAATTTACAGCAATTTGAAATTTAAGAAAAATAAAGTACGAGTTAACTCTTAGGCATTTTATTCAGTGATGGCAGATATGTCGTGTTCCACTTACGAGATCGCTCATAGTATTATTCTTTATTTCATTGAATTCAGTACAATGAACATCTTCCTCCTACAGAAAAAGTGGAGGCTTACAAAACCATGTCTGACCTAAAATATGTATTTTTATCCAGGCCCCTGCAATCCACTTCTTTGTGATTCCTGGATCATACACAACTCCAACAATAAAAATATTTTAATAATATGTATCATTAATATAATATAATCAAATAAACTAAATTACATTATTGTGATAATAAAAAGAATAGAATTTTCCTTTATCCTTTAATAGTATTTCTTAACTCAAATGGCTATAAACTCATCCTGTGACCAATTGTAATGAACCTAAAATTGTAGCGTTAATACAAAATATTGCGTAGTCCGCAGTCTTGGTACGTATGTCTTCGACGAGCTATTTCGGAATTCGTAGTAAATGGTTTTTAAGTATAATAAAAATTTCTGATTTTTAGGCGAATTACATTTATTCATAACAAAGTAATTTATATTTATTTTTTATTAATTTATATTGTTTCATAAAATTTTAATTTGTTGAAAGTATTGTGACAATTTATTAAATATTTCTTCGTACGAATTCACGTGGTTTTTTTATAAATCTAAATTCTTTAACATTCCGCATGGTGAATATGACCCTCGGCTTGTAACTGAGTGGGCTGGGGTTCGAATCCCGAATAAGGCATTTATGTATCTTCGGGAAAAGAAGTCGGACTTTCGCCTGAAATGGATTCCCGTCACGAACAGAAAGCAGCGCACTTCTGTACTATGTCGTTTTTAATAAAAAGTCTATATTCTTCTGTGTTTATATTGTATGTTTCTGTTCCATCTCTCGTCTTTCATATGTATCCCGGGATAAAACACACGACAACAACACATTTTAACACTGGGTGTGTAGCTTACGTACAAAAGGATTTTGAATATATTTCAGATCAGACAGTTTGAAGAATATGTGTTCTATAAGTTCATCCTCAAGTTTTTTGATTTTGTAAATTATTTGTGTAGTGTAAAATGAATCCTAGTCATAATCATTAGAAGTATTTAATTTATTTCACAAAGAGCAATATTTACTCTTCCCACTCGGGGATTATTCATTTACAGTGATTAAACATTTAAACTGATTGTAGAGAAATAAAATATTTGAGTATGTTTGAATTATGAATCATTTTGAAAAGATATTTTTGCATTAACTGAAACCTAAATAAAGCACAAGTTGAATGATTTGCCTTTCACAACATATGGAATTTAAGTCACCATTCTCTTCAGAACAATTGTAAGGCAGTTTAGATATTTTATATTATATTGGTTGAGAGGTATTTGACTTCCATTTATTGTTACATAGTAAATAATTGTATATCTTACCGATGTCAATATTAACCATTATAAATAAATCACAGAATTTCTAAAAGTTATAAAAAGGTACTTTTTTTTTGCTTTTGAATGTATAGTTAAGTATTATATATTTTCAATTATATCCATATTTCAATGTCCTATTTTTAAAAGAAAGAGTGTTCTTATTTTGATGTGACTCAAAGTTCTCCCATTTGCATGGTGGGGAAGTTAGAATAGTGAGGTGCAAGTTTAGATGTCATTCTCGTCATTTGACGGAGTTTCAACATTGTTCTCTACGAGAGTGTTCGTAGAGGAAGCAGGTATAATTACGAGATCAGGTCAGAATCAAAAACACGGTACTATCTATAGTAGTAAAATATACCTTCCAATAAAAAATATTTAAAGGAGGGAGTGAATATTAACGTCGCACTGAGCAGCTACACGAGGTCTTTTGGCAACGGACCATTTTGAACCATGGTCAAGGGACGTGGACGACACCTGAGCTGGAACCCCCTCTCCTAACTACCACACCACACCAACGGGAGGACGTTTGAGCTCTCGACAGATTTAACGAGCATCGCCACCCTACATGGCGAGTCTTTAGTGGTAATGGGATCGAACTCGTGATAAGGCCAGCCACGATCTGATACCTTGACCACTCAGCTACCGTGGCCACAATATTATGAACATTTAAACTAAACAATTCGGTCCCGATCTCGCGTGGATGTGCATATCACTCGAACATATATACTGTGAGGTCCCCACCGATGGGGACCTCCGCTCTACACTATCCATGCGACATGTGTCTGTAGGGAGGAACGAAGAACTGCTTAAGTCATTCATACTAAAATCTTTTTATTAAGATCTTAGTTTAAACACAATACAACAACAAGAATAATCTAAGGAGTATGATCAAGAACGAGAAAACGCAGCACGTATTACCAATCAATAGAACGACTAATCATTGAACCTAACTTTATAGATTAAATACTATCTCACTAGTAAAGGCTTTATACTTAATGTTTAACTTATCAATCTTACCGCTATATCCTAGATAAACAGCTGCGGTCCTTATCACTTCTGTTCTGGCTTTTATCCGGCTATGCTCCATTGGGCTCGGACCCACTTTTGGTTAATCTTCACCGGCACTGTTAGGCTAATTTCCAGGATTAGGATTCCTCTTCTAGACTATATCTCATATCACCTTGCGACTACCTTTCTACTTAGCAACCACAGCTAGCGACTTTACTTAACGACTCCACTTAGCGACCTCGCGAATGCTAAACTTCCAATATATATATAATTCCTAATTTACATATACATGTTCTTCTTCTTGAGTTGGTTGGAAAGAATTGCCATTCTGGCCCAAAAAACCCCAAAAGGGCAGTTAATAGAAATCGCGATAAAAGCCCCGTCACAATACATCTGTAAATTTTTTCCTCTTCATCTGCAGTTGCATATTTATAACATGTCCTCATTTGCATTTAAGGTGTTGCCAACTGCAGATGACTAAATTTCCAAGGGGGCTCAAATGGGATTTGAGACTCGAATCGAAGATCACGGCACCGAAATTCTAAAAAGCGTTAGCAAATATTTATAAACTATCTGCATGTATGACGTTAGATAGCGCTATTTAAATTGTTAGGCGTTGTATTATGTTTATCTGGTAGAACGTAACAACAAAGGTGTCTGTATGGGACATTCGCTTTGTCTTAGTGACACTTTAATCTATATTACATGGAAAAAAAACCATTTATATATTGTTGTGAACTATGGGCCAGATGGTCTGAGTGGGTGGAACGTAGCTGTCCCCACGCTCAGATCCTACGTGGTCTATCTCGACGAAAACCATATGTAAAGTATTCTGCCTCAGTCTTGATCTTGGCTTCGGTGTTACTAGGTGCTGTAGTGTTTACTAGGATTTTTCTCTAGAATATTTCAGTCTAACATTTTAACTCGATATTTAATTTGTTAAAGATTACTAAGTTTATTATTTCTACCAATAAATCCAGGAAAAATGACAAACTTGGACTCCAGAATTATTTGTATAACACCACACACACGCATTAGTATTTATTATATATATATATGAAGGGGTAAAAAAGAGATCAGCAACAATGCCTAACAAAAATTACTAGATCCTTCATTTTTTTTCCTCCTAGTGCGTTTTATAGTGCGGCGTTTCTTAAAAAAAAAAAAAAAAAAAAAAATTCAAATCTTACTAGAGTATCAAACAGAAATAACAGTAAAAACATTCGGTCCAAGCTCTAAGTTATAGAATTCTATTCTGGTATTGTTTATTTTAATGATAAATAAAAGTCTTTTTAATTCCTTCCCTCTCTGTAAAACAATTATATACCTTTCCAATTTTTGGTGCCTGAAGGTATAAATAAACAATTACAGCTCCAGAACATCGGTTTCTGTCAGGGGTGATGTGATGAAATGCAGACAATTCCATTTCGTCTCGACCTGTCGCTCCCATCAGAGAGAAAAAACACTCACAAACAAAAAAGCAAGGCCCGTATTTCATCAACATCCAGAATGAAAGGGAGAAAAAGCAGCCGAGGAGAGATTTATGGTTGGATTGTGGGTCCCTGGTTAATTCCTATTGGATTGACGACGTCCCTTTGCTGTTTTATTGCATTTCACCTGAAACTATACAATGGATACTCGGTCCTTTTATTTGCGTTCATCTGGAGAAAAACTAAAAGGATCGAGAAATATGATGCAATAGCAATAAAGAAAAAAACATTAGATGAGATACTGTTTTCGGAACGGGAACCAAAAATTAATGTAGCTATTGATGAATATTAGTTAAAAAATTGTAAGGAAAATCATACGCTGTGTAATATGATTAGCTATAAATTTTCAAATATTTGCCTCGACATATTTTTTTTTTCAAATTTTGTTCATGGTTTGTAGTTTATCAGAACTTAAAATATATTTTACCCATTTTATTTATAAGTATTGTTGTATTAACAAATAAAGATAACGCAACCAATTAAAAATTAAGATTAATTTATTTATACTTATGAATTTTTCTCTGAGATATGGATAGTGTTAAACGATATAAATAACACGCGCACAAATGCTTTAAACGTTAAAATTATTTCTCTTCAATTTTTAAAATGAGTGTGGATTCAAAATTATATTTAAGGTGGTCTTAGTGTGTTTCTACTGGTGGAATCCAAAATTTTATGGACGCCGGTCAACGACGATGGCCAAAGTAAACAATTTTTGAAATGCATTCATGTACAGCAGCGGTTCTTAAACTTTCGATCACCCTTTATGTTTCATCCTGACATCGTGGATCTCCTAAGATTTTGAGCACCCTCCCTAACTCCTGGTACACGGCTGAGTGATTTTAATACAATTGTCATATCGGCGTACTATGAATTCAGTTCTTAATCTTTACACATGTTTTTCTACTATTTTTTGAAAATATTACGTTGTAATATTTTCAAAAAATATTAGTATTTATCTATGCTATGTAGTCACAAACAATAAGAAAATTGAATTAATATTCTAGATCGTAAAACCGGTTCTGATGGAGTGGGAAAGGCAATTAATAAAATCTAGTCTAGAATGATACATCTCTCAGATTCTGTAAGAGAGGAAATTGTTAACGTTAAATGAAAGACCTTCGCGGATACCCTAGAAAGGTGCTGGGGAGCCCCAGAGGTCCGCGGACTAAGAGCCGCTGATGTACAGGATGGTTTTGGCCATGTGATAGAACTGCGTGCACAGACATTTTGTTCCGGAATAATCGTATTTGTTCTGCGACATAAGAAACATTAAATTTTTTCAGCTTTTGGGTAAAATACCTGTAGAGACTTTAAAAATGCTAATGACGGTGTATTTATGATATCAGTATCGAATGTCTACGAGTGGTATGGGAGTTTAAAGGAAGACCAAGAATCGCAGCAAAGGGAAAATTGTGATAGGGGTATTTAGTGATTCAGAAAGAGTTATTCGTTCAAAATGTATTCTTGAGAGTAAAACAAAAGGTAAGAAGCATTCCCCATATATTGTTTTCGTAAGTTTTGCCAACCGTTTTTCGTAATTTCAAACCAAATTTGCAATAAATTTTTGGTCCATTATAACACCCTTAACAGCTTACACAGAGCAGCTACGTTTTTACTTCAAAGACCATGCCCCTTTGTAATCAATGCCGAGTTTTTTCACCTATACATCAGAAAAGTTGAGCTATGACATCCGGTTGTAGATTCCTTCTTGCCTGTTATGAAATCAAAATAATTACAAAATGACTCATTCTTTAAGTCAAAATAAAAGCAGTTTTACCGTTTCGGAATATTCTCGTCGTTGAAAGTTATTGCAAATTGCTTCCGTTCGCCAACGTCAGAAACGAATGGAGACAAAAAGAAAGTAACGCCGGAAGTTAATAAGGGAAATTTTGTTTCCTGTAAAGTTTTATAAAGTATAAACTTAATGCTTTTTTTTCAAAATTGTTTCTTCCTTTTCAGGGGAAAGAAACGGTAGAACACAATATTAAGAAAAGTGTAAAAATAAATTTGATTACAGTCTATTTCTTTCCTTCTTTAAAAATCAAATTTGGGAAGATTATTTCTTATTAAATTAAAATGAAATATATATACTAAGAGGCTTTTGATATGCTAAACGACTGTTTGAAACATCTTAATGAGTAATGTTTCACTTTGGGAGACATTCGGAATCAAAATCGCTGAACTTACATTTTGTATTCTGCTTATAAATACATATATAGTACAACGTCGTTTACCCGAACGTTTATTATCCGGAGCGTCAAATATCCCGACCAGTTTTTTTTATCAACTACTTGTACTGTATATTAATACGTTTTCGAACAGTTGTTTCATGTGAAGCCAAAAGTGACGAGAAAACCCAAGGGCAGGGATATTTAAGGAATTTCAGTTGTGTGATTTGGTAAACATCTGTGCGAAATATTAGGTCAGTTTGTTTCCAAGTGAGGGGGCTGTATACGTGCTCTTTTGTTGAGTTGTGAACTGCTATGGCTTCGAATTCAAAACGGAAGCGCAATGTCTTGAACATAGACAAAACTTAAAATATTGAACCGTCTTGCGAAGGAAGAAAGTGGAGCGTCTCCAGCACAGTTTTATAATGTTGGAAAGTTAACAATTTCTGGCATAAAAAATAACCATTAACGAAAGTAGCAAGGGACCATCAAATGCTGACGCGTTTTCTGCGTTAGAGACAGCTATGGAACTACTTCTGCTCAAGAGAATCAGAGATCTTACAACGAAAAAACAGTGTATAGCGAAAAATAAGTGATTATTTTCCACAATAAAGGTAAAATTGTGACATTTTGCACCTATTTTGCTTTTTCTTCAATCACGTTTTCCGCTTGCGATGATTTTCAATATTCGTATAGGAGTCCAGTTTCATATACTGCATGGATTGCTTTCGAATTGGATGCATTCCGCGTATCCGAACGGTGTCCAGGAGCAATTGATTCGGATAAACAACGTTCTATTGTATAATGGAAATTTTTTACTCAGTTTGCTTCTTTGCTAAAACAGTGTAGAGGCCTGAGAAATCGTAAGCAGGGAGGCTAAGGAAGATTACCTATTTTAATAATATTAAATGAGCAAGAGTGTACTTATAGAAACAAAAGTAGATGTTCCTACAAAATTTCAGAAAGTTCTAAGATCATCAATGTATTAAAAGGAGAACTCATCCTCTCTCAGACAAGTTTTTTCCAACCTGTGTAAGGACAATGCAGGGAAGCAACTTTGAAGTCAAACATTTGACAGAGAATACGCGTGTCAATTGCATTTACTAAATTAGGTATGCATGAGTTAAACATATTTGTAATTTTTTTTTAAATTGCGCTATTGCAGATTTATACGAGTGAGTTAATCATTTCCTATTAGAAGATGATGTACTATAATTACTAGAGTCCCAAAATATATATTACAATTTATTCCGAAAGGACGTGCTTGATAATTGCGTGAACTTTCTCTACATTTGAAAGACAATCTGCCACGCAACGATATGATTTACGCATATATAATTTTTTACATGTTTTTGAAGAAAACTGGTCCGAGAAAAGAAATAGCGCTTTTATACATCTAATTAACACAGCTTAGGATCGATGAAGAATCAGAATTATACTCCTAGTTTAATATTTGAAGACCTTAAACATCATGCAGGTCTGGGAAATATTTTTTTTTCAATCATTAGTCCAAAGCCGGCACCCTTAGACTCAAATAAAATTTTATCATTTGTTTCACAGAGTATCACAAATTACTTAAAAAAAAAAATTCGATAGCAAGAAAACATATTTTCTGAAAAGATAGAAAAGTCATATTGCAAAATAATTTGGAATGCAATTCATCTTCTAGAAACGTCATTAGCAGTCGAAACAATTCATTGTGTACAAGCATAACGGATATAGTTTATCTTTCCAGTGAGGACTAATGACTACGATTCATCTCAACGTAAACAAATGCACCTAAATTTAGCGATGGATATTTCATCAGTATTATTTCATTTTTTTAAAAAAGCTCTTGTCCTTTTTTTGTGTCTATATTTAAGTATTTATTAAAATTTAATTAAGTTAGTAATTGAAACGCGTGATTTTTTTTTATTGTGATCAGTGTACAAATTTTATAAAGTGCAATGCATAAATATAAATACACATGTTAAAAATTTAATAGTTGATTTTTCATGACATTTGTGTGTGACTAGGGTTTCCAAATCAAATAAAAAAATATATTTTTTTATTATACTATACGGTTTTTTAAATAAGGTGGAACGTTAACCATTCGTTTTTATTATACATATCATATCTTGCTACACGAGTTTTTACATTTATCTACAGTGAAAAAAGTTAAGCATATATATATACATATATATATATATATATAAATGTAATAATTGCAATAATATGTAATAGCTCTTGAATTATTAGCGTCCAGTTTTTCAGGACAATCATGTAATTAATTTAATTGGTTACCCGCCTACCGGGAACTTATGAAACTATCTCCATCCACCTCCTAAAATCACGTGACGTACCGTTGCCTATAAATACTGAGATCTGGAAATCGCGCTCTCTTCTCTTCTGCTTTCGCCTCTCTGCATTGGTGTGGTGTGGTAGTTAGGAGAGAGGGGTGCCAGCTCAGGTGTCGTCCACGTCACTTGACCATGGTTCAAAATTACGTGGTCCGTCGCCAAAAGCCCTAGTGTAGCTGAACAGTGCGACGTTAATATTCAATCAATCAATCAATCGCCTCTCTGCAATCATGTAACCAGCCGGCTGCGCGCGTTCTGTGTTTGGGCCATGATGTTTGCTTCTTGTTATGTGTAATGCCATCCCTACTTGATCTTTATGTGTTTCCAGATGTGAATAAGCTGGATTATTGGTTTACATGAGTGCCTCTTCGATAATACAGTGCTTGACCAATCGCCACGTAACACAGGAAAATCACACCACCGGCTACGCCCTACCTTTGGTTCGCCACGACAGATTACGTCACACAATAAGTTCTATTGTGTGTGTGTAATAATTCCATTTAAGTTCTCTAAACTTTTTAATTTGTAATGGTTCTGGCGTTCAGGACTTGCGCGTAAATAATTACTAGCTACCCAACTAACGATAATTATAACAACCGTGTCACTTGGAAAATTAACAGCTTGCATTTTTTAAAATAAGATTACATCAGAATATATTAAACGATATATTTCCACTAATCATAGTCTCTTTCCACGGAAGTCACGCGGATCCAAGATTCCCTATTGCCGCTTCATATAAATAGCCAGAACTTCTGAAACCTCTTTCACTTTATTTTCAATATGTAAAACGTCACTGCTGCTTATTGTAACTGCTATGTGACTGTGTTAATCGCCGTTTGATATATGTGCGTGTTTGTTGTTAATCGTATGTATATCTAAATGTTCAATAAAATGGAATTACCTGTCCCAGTAGGATTCCTCATCTATCTAAAATCCTCTATATGCACAACCCTTCTCGGCCAAAGGATCAACATCCAGTTATTAAAATAAATAATACCAATCACCGTGAGGTGTTATATATATTCTAGAACAGCGTTTCTCAAACTGTGGGGTGCATCCCCTTAGGGGGGCACGAGCATATCGAAAAAAAAAAAGATTTAAAAAAATAATTAATTTACTGGAATGAATGAAAACAGAATACTTTCAGACATAATATTAAATGCACTTTTACTCTGATATAATTTTTCCATATCATCTGGCGATATTACGTCAACAAAAATAAAAACTTCTTCAATACCTAATTAGCTATCTTTGATCCTATAACCAAACAAAAAAAAACTTTTATTTGATTTGCTGTAATCCCACGACGAGAGATTTTTTATTACGTTTTCTTTTTAACCTTAAAATACTACTCTTTCAGAGAAAAAACAAAACCCAGACCCAGAATCGAAAAAATTTAGGAAGATAAAAATTTCATCACTGTTATTATTTTTAAAATATTTTACATTACTGTACATTACTGTACATTATAACAGAATATATTTGCTGTTTACCTATTTGACCTTCTAAGTTATTGGTACAGTTAGTTATGACCCCTATCTTATGTGCATTTAGGAAAGTTGTAAATAATGTATTTCTGTGGGAGTTTTTTCTTGTAAAAGAGTTTTACGATATTTGGAAAACCACAGAGAGCACTTTGAAGGATTACTTGGACAAGATTTATTTTTATGAGTATTCTAAGATATATAAAGCATAATGAAAAACGTTTTACACATTTTTTAGCAGTAACATCCATATTATTATATTGAATACACTTTTAAGCCGGAGGAGGTTGCGCCGGTCACTCAGATCACGAAATCGTTAATTCTGACAAAGCTGTTTATTTGTCACAAAAGCAAAATTGAAAAGTCCTTGAAAGTAAGTAAATATACTTTCTCTTAATTAAATTATTCACGGCAATCATGATTTGTACAGTGTACAATAAAATAATTATAAAAAAAAAGGATTGACGTGATTCAATCACCCCGCGTGAACATTAACGGTAGTATCGAGTGTGTGCCTGTTCCCGGGATAAAACATTTTGTAGTCTTCTCACTTTAAATATTAAAAATAACACAATTATTCTTTATCGGAGAATTTTCTATTATTTTTTATTACTTAACATTAATTCTAAATGTAATTCCATGAGGCTTAAAATTACAGTTCGCTTAAAACTAATTATAACATGAGCATTTATTTTAAAATATCATTTTGCATTTTCATAAACATTGTCGCGCATTTGGGTTTACTCTCCTGACAATTGAGCTATTTTTTCAAGAATGTTTTAGTTTTTTTTTTTAAGAAATGAGCTCGTGCGAAGAAAGGGTACTTCAAACAGTACACTTTCAATGTATCATTGCTGCACAAAGTATTTTATAACTAATTTATTAATACTAAATTGAGAGCAAGTTTAATAAGTATTAGCGACTTCCATGGGCTTGTCTTGCAGAGGAAAATTTTTTAAAGCAAGGTTTGCGATTAGAAATTGACACTTTGAGTACTTTTTCTATGTTTGGCTGAGATCTATATTTTGTCTTCAAAGCGGCCACCGCATTTTACATTCTGTTCCAATTTAAGAAATCGAGAAATATATATATATATCACTTAAAAAAGTAACATATATAAAATTTAATATACTTATCTTATTAATTTGTGCGGCTTATAATTAAGATCGTATTGTAGCTTTAGCGTCAAAGTGCATTATTACTACATTTAATACATTATTATTGTATAAGGGGGCCTCGATAAAAATTATGATTGAAAAGTGGGTTGTCAGAATTGAAAGTTTGAGAAGCACTGTTCTAGAACTCTTATGTATATTCTAGCAATTCAAACCCGTAATCATAAAACCATATAAGACAATTGAAATGCATAGTAGTTGTCAAATGTTTGACTTCAATGCTTTTTTTCAGCATCATCTCTATTTAGGCTGAAAGAAACTCTCTTGGAGCTTCTAAAATTT
>BMAV01008703.1:44782-58361 GCA_019973955.1 Trichonephila inaurata madagascariensis | reverse complement strand
CCGACGTATATATACGTCTTTCTGAAGTACGATCTTTTCTGTGCACTGTTATCCCTAAAAATTATTCCGAAGGCTTTGGAATGCAATAAAAGGACCTTAAAAATGTTTGCGAAGGATTTACTTATTTCAGACTATTTTTGCTTCTTTATTCCTCCCCCACCCCCAATACATCACATACTTCCGCCTACGTGGAAAACGGTTGGCATTAGGAAGCGAATCACATAACTTTTATTCGGCAGTTAAGGGATTTATTACAAACCGTACAAGCAATCAAGATAACTGTTAATTTTTGTATATAATTTCATATATGACAATTCCGTGGGGTCACTAGTACTTATCAAACTTGTTCTTAACATAGTATTGTTAAACTAATTATAAAATACATTGTGTAGCACTTATATATTTACAAGTGTAATATATCAATGTAAATGTGTATTTTATTTTTTTATTACATCAAAATGTATTTTGTTTGTTTACTTTCAGTAAATTAATATATTTTTTTAAATAATCTTTTGATTTCGACTTTTCAATATGCTCGCGCCCCCTAGTAGAGTTGTCACGCCCTCCAAGGGGGTCGCGTCCCACAGTTTAAGAAATGCTGCTATACATTAATGAAAAGAATTGCATCCTCTAGTTTTTCGATAAAAGCTTGCCTGCAAAACCCACACAATAAGACCAAGTGAAGACTTTAATTTTGCTCAAATGTCACTGTCATAGGTAAATCAGAACTATATAAGAAATAGATTTTTGTTGCAAAGACAACTTACATTTTAATACCTTTTTCAGTCGAAGCTTTATTTCGCCATTCCTTTCAAATTAAGAGTTGAAAATATATCAAATAAAAAGGGATTAAGGTTTTTTTTTATTTTGGTTCACACGTCTTAAAAATCATCTGAGTCTCTTCCTAAACTTCAAGATATTATTCAGGAGAAACTTCACTTCCTTTCTAGCTTATCAGATAAGCTTTTTTAAAGATTAAAAATCGTGTTTAAATCATTCAGAAAAATGTTTCCGATTTGATCGAAAAGAGTATCACACCTGGTAGTGGCAAAAAATGAAAGATTCAACAAATCATTTCCTCTATATCAAATATCTTGACTGGTGCCATCTGAAAGTTAACTACCTGGTCCATTCCCTCAGTCCCAGCAATCTCTCCTGGAGAGAAAGAAACCCACTCCCTGAAAGAAGATTGATTCTGGTATCATCCATCTCTCTGCGGAGGGTTCCCTACCATCCGTCAGGAACGAATGTACCTGAAAGAATAGAGATTTATTCTCTTTTTTCCCCCTTTCATTTTTTCCTACAGATATTATTGACAAGGCAATTTCTGTGAATCTTCTCCAGTTTAATACTGTCCTGCAAGAAAAAAAATTAGTTTTAATGTCATTGCATTGAACCGTGGGTAGCCTAGTGGTTAGAGTATCGGATTCCAAACCTCTGTCCTGGGTTCGATGCCTGATGCCACCAAATACCCTCCAAGTACACACGTAATACGTGCTCGTTAAATCACAGGCTATGGCAACATTCATTCCTTCCCTTCGGGAATTTCTCAGAGCTAAATCGTACTGTCACCTGTATGGTGCTCAAGGCTAAGGCCAATGACAGGCGTACATCTAGCCCCTTGCCACGATGAATATCGTGGGCCTCGATCTGACTACGTCAGATAGGTGGCATGAGCAACAACAACAGTAATTTTTCTGTACAGATTCTCGTGTAAATATAATCCCATTCTCTCCAATAGTTACGTGGACTCGGTAGTCTGGTGGATATAGTCACAAACTCATGGCGGAATGTTGTGGCTTAGAGTTCTAATGCCACTGAAGACCCACGCGGTGTAGAGGAGACCGTTGCTCGCTAAGCCAGTAGAGCTCAAATTCCACCCTTTGGCGCGGTGTGGTAGCTTGGAGAAGGGGTTCTAGCTCACTTCGTCACTTGAGTGAGGTTCAAAATGACGAAGTTCGTTGCCAATAGCCCTCGTGTTGGCTTTTAATGCTAGGTTCTTTTAACTCTCACCCTCTCCAATAGTTACATTAATGAATGGTGTCAAATTAATTTCCTAATGTAAATTAAAATATTTGAAGCTCTATTTAAACATTAAATATTAAGAAAAATTCACAAACTTATTGTACTTTTCACTTTTCAAAATTTCAAGAATACGTGGTAATGTACATGTTAATGAATTTGTTCTTTTGATGGAAAATATATATATAATCAAATTATAAAGTAAAACCGCATTTTACTCGAGTGCCTTTATTAAGGTACTCACTATCTTTTAATGTCTAATTAATTAATAGTGGATATATTTAAAAATTTAGCTTGATATATCGTACGAACCACTTAATTTAACTCTGCCTCCGCTTAGCGTTGAAGAATTGGTATTCTTTTTTCAGAAAAAAAAAGAATTTCAGCATTTATATTATATTTTAGTTTTGCTATTCTGTAGAGATTATCATATTTTATCATACTACACACTTTTATCTTAGTTGACCAATTTTTTTTGGCATAAAATGTTTGCATTTTTTTTAACTCTAATTGATCTATTCCGTTGAATGTTAAAAGGAAAAATTAGTTATTTAAGGAATATTTTGAAATTTTAAAAGCATTATGTTCTAAGCAGATGTTTGAATTACAATGTTGTAAATTTTCATGAAAATTAGGACATTCTGCTCTCTGAAATATGCTTCGTGTTCAGTTCAGGTTTTCATACATTTCACGAGGACAATCTAAACTGTGATATTAATTGAAACAATCAATCTACCTGGAATTGGTGAAAATCTGGGAAATGTAGCAACTTTTGCTCCAAATTCTCATCACCTAATTTTGAACAAATGACAGGAAAAATAGAGCAACTGGATCGAAACAGAATTGTTTGCCCATACAATAAAGGATGTCCATCTGCTACTTTTGCAAATGGTTTTGGAGCTGAAAGAATCAATAAAAATGTTTTAAGCGAAATTTGAAATAAATGAAAGTTTGTCTTACAATATTTTTGAACAAGATGCACAAAATCTCTCTCAATCAAAAATTAGAATGATTACTTTTAGCTTAGATTAATCCTTCCATATTACCTAAAGTTACATTTTTATATCAGGGGAATCAAATCGTAAAAAATAATTTGTTTCGACGAAATATGCAAAATTAAATTTGAGAATACAGTGAATTTCTGTTAGAAGACAATAAGTCAAATACAATGTGAAGTACTGATACATGCATAAGTATATTATATCAGTGTGAATGTGTATTTATTTTTTATTACTATGTCAAAATGTACTTTGTTATGTACTTTCAGTAAATTAATAACTTTTTAAAATCTTTTATTTTCAACTATTTGTTATGCTCTCTATCCCCACTTACGGTTAACTCGCCTCCCTTGGGGGGGGGGGGGTGACCAACAATTTGAGGAACTCTGACCTAAGTCAAAAGGATAAATCAAAAGCATAATCATCCGTATATGAACAAATAAGGCACACCAAATAATATTTTTCATTCCATTTCCTTATAGTTCATGCATATGATTGCGGTAGCTTTGTGGTTATGGTCATTATCTTGTCGGTGTGTCCTGAGTTCGAGCCCTAGTGCAATGACCCTAGTGCCACCGTGTAGAGGCGCTTATTCAGGTTAAACCTTTCGTCCCCTAATATTCTACCATAACGTGATATGGTAGTTTGGAGAGAGGGTGCCAGCTCAGGTGTTCTCCACGTCACTTGACCGAGGTTTAAAACTACGAGGTCATTCGCTAATAGCCCTCGTTTGCTTTTTAGTGTGACGTAAATAAACTCTCATTCACTTGAGGAAGCATTTGACCTGTCCATTAGAAACTACCAATAATTGGTATGTAATTACTTATCAGATAAACCGAACTGATTTTATTCGTAAGTTAGCTTACGAATGTCGGAACGATTTTTTTTTTTTAGAATATAGACCGTAATGTTAAAGTCTGACCCTTCCGCCAAAAATATCACATTTTTTTAACGATGTTTTACTTCACGATTTCAATGTATGCTCAATGCTTCGAGTCTGAACAAGTAGCGTTATCCCAGCTTCTGCTAGGGTGGCCAGATTTGTTTTTGACAATATGCACTCGTCATAAATCTTTCATTCCAATTATAAGTAGAGGATCTTGTAAGTGGACGACGTCACTTATTGTGGTAGTCGGAAACTTACGCTGTATATGTGTTGCAGATTTAAATCCGATCAGCCATGCTACAACTTGCTCTTGTTCTTGAGAAGAAGCCATTTTGAAACGGAGAATGTCGTATAAAATGTGAAAGTTGCACCAACTACTTCCCATTTTATTAAACATTTATTTTCTTTTTAGAACATAAAATACCGTTAGTGAAAATTTTTGTTTATTTTAATTCTTTTTTGAACATGTAACCGTACTTTTTGGACACCTTATATTCTACCTACCTGGAAGTCTTAGCAATTTTTTATTATTATTATTATTATTTGACTATATTTAATGTTCTAAGTCAAAAGCGTCACTAAACTGCATAATCTTCGGAAAAATGAGCAAATGGAGTATACCAAATAAAGTATTTCATTTCGTATCCTTACCGTTCATACACATTTCGAATTCATATTGCCTGTTTATTTTATTTTTTATCAGTACTCAAGACGCAGTTTATTTTTGTTCTTGAATTCACTATACACAAGAATGGCAGTCCCTTAATTCATAATGAGGGACGACATTATGTAATGTTTATCTCTTGCAACAGCCTATTTGTGAACCAAATAGTATAGTTCATTTATAATAAATGCGCAATTTTTTTTAAATCGCCTGAGCGTTTTTATTTCACACCCCATTTATTCTTCCTGACTTTATGAGTGTGATAAATACGCAGTTAGGCTGCATTTTTATTGCCTAATCATTTTTCAGCACCGTAACCGAAAATCGCCTAGAAAAAGATTCTTTCTTCCCTTGTAAAACCCCGCGAGATGGCGAAGCCAAAACATGTTCTGCTTTTGATCTATCCCCGCACTGGGGTACTAGAAATAGAACTTTATTCTGTTCGCAGTTTTCTTTTCCAGTTCTAAATCCCCTGACGGTATTTATTTATTCGGGTATTTGTTTTGAGATGCGGAAGATTGCCCTCGGGGGAGGACGAAATATTACATTCTACCCCTTTTGTCACCCATGTAAAAAGTCATGAGAAGGAGCGGAGGCCGCTGTTTGGAAAGGAGCATTATAAAATACAGGGTTTTATTGGAGTTTATATTAATATTTATAAGATTATGATTAATATTCTTAAGCGAAACAATGCTTTTTCTTAACCCAGCTCCGTCGATGCGACGGCAAAATGTTTTAGGCGCACTAGTAAAATTTATCTTAGATTATTGGCATTTTTTTTCTTGAAAATAAAAATAAACACTTTTCTATATACCAGCCATATTTTATATATACCAGTAATATATCTCTTTTGCTGGATACTTTTTACCTAAAAATACATAAATGTTTTTTTTTTTATTATTATTATTTAGATCAAAATTGACAGAACTTTCTTACTTAACTATTACCGTAAAATCCGGGGTATAACGCGCACCTATACTTTCAAGCTGAATTTTTTAATTTTTTTGGTATATTCGCCGTATAACGCTCACCCTCTTTCTTACGAAAAAACTTGAAATATACGTTTGTAATATTCTTACGTTTGAACTCTTACATTTATTCGAGACTTTATCCTAGGCATTTGAATAAATAGTATACTACTAGAACTACAACATTTTAAGTTCCCAAGGTATGTTATTTCTTTTAAGTAAACAGTATTTCGATCTATGTGGCAGTCTAATTTTTCGTATATTTTTTTATCTCTTTTAATATTTTTAAAAGTATCATTTTTATACCCGGGGTGTAACGCGCACCCTTAAATTTCGAACTTCGGTGTTTTTTGTGTTAAAAGTGCGCGTTATACGCCGGATTTTACGGTATATATGTGTGCAAAGAAGCTAACCCCCTTGTCGGTAAAATATCTTTGCACTGAAAGTTTTCTAAATTTAGTTTTAAAATTTCATCTAGTAAACAGGTGTTTACTTTTAAAATATGTTTGTTTTTACGCATTCTATTTACTGACATCTATTCTATTCTATTTACATTCTATTATAGACGCCCGAATCTATCGATTTTCGCATTTTTTTACAAACTGGATTTGAAGATGGTTTTTTGTTTCAATTAAAAATATAAAAAAACTATATATATAAACCATTTTTGAACTTTATAGAAAAAATGCAGTCCCTAGCCGGAGCACACACACAAACATTTCTTTATTTTACATATTAAATTAATGCCATCTTTAATTCATCGGTGCTAGACCTAGTGTAGCTTCAAAGTTTGCCATTAAGCAAATAATCAAATCAAATTACACTCGAATGATTCATCCACCCGAAAGGAAAACATCGTGATTTATCGTATCCACTCCCATTATAGTGCGAAAATGGAATTTTAAATATACCAACATCCCGAACAGTTTCACTCGCGATAAACATCATTTAAATACCCCATAAACCCATCTGGGGGACCTAGAAAACCAAAAGGATGCAGCAGTGAAAAGAAGAGAGAGATAAGCAGCTCCTGCTCCAAGTCATGAATTGTACATTTAGGGTTGATGAAGGCAGGGATTAATGGGTTCTGCAGTCTCCGGTTAACACGGAGGCAGGATTAAAGTTCCTTCAATTTACGATCATTAAACTCCGCTTAAAGGATTGTTAAGTACACTTCATTAAGCGCGCTCTACGGGGCGACAGATTTTAAAGGCAAATTCTCCTTTCCGGGAACTCCCCCCACTTTGTTGCGCGCAACTCGCTGTGTGATTCGCAGCAACATGACAATTGCATTAAGGACAAACTCCGGGCTTGTTAGGAACTCGAGTTATTATTTGAGTTCGGGACGATCAATGGAAGGTGAAATGCGATTAAGAAAAGGCGCTTGTTTCTGTCATTGGATTTGGCGGCGGAATGGTTGGCGTGCTAATCAAATTAATCGTTGGCTTGATAAATATAAAACGTGACCCGAATTCATAAAATTAGCTTAAGATTTCGCTCTTCTTCTGCAGAATGAAATGGAATAACATTATTTCTGTCATGTACTTAGTAATAAAATATGTTTTTAAAAACTGTAAACAATTAATGGATATTTTAGTAAGTTTTAATCTTAAACATATTTGAAATGTTTGAGTTAAAAGATATTTTATTTTTTCGTGATAAAATGTTATAATATATTTTAAACGTGAAATTGTTTTAAACGTCTAACGTGAGCTGCTTAGTTAAGCCTGGCGAAGTTTATATAACCAAAAAGTAAAAAAAAAAAAATAAATAAATAAATAAAAATAAAACTTTAAAGAACAAAGGTTTTTTTTCTCCCCTCAAAAAGAACAGCATTAGAAGAATGATAAAATTAATGTTTTTTTTTTCTTCTTTCACATAAAACCTGCTTTTGATTTCCTGCTTCAAAGGATAACCCTTTTCCACAATGGCTTCTTTCAAATTGTTCACAAGATGAAAGCGTAATTCATACAGCAAATATTCTAAGCCAGTGATCTTCAGACTGTGTTCCACGGTACCCTGGAGTTCCACAAGGTATACCCAAGGGTTTCAAGAGTCACAATAAAAAAAAAATCGAAAAGAAATATGTATGCAAAATGGATTCACGTTCTCTATGAAGTTCGTATAGTTGCAACAGTATCTAAGGCTTATCCTATTAATTCAAACGGAAAATTTTATTTATAAACAACTTTATTTACAACACTTTTTTAAACTTTTATTATAATATAATACAGGAATATTATATAAAATGATTTATCTTTATATATATTTCCTACTAGATTGGGAATATTCTATTGTTTTTATACTCGTTAGTTAGTTTTCGTCTTTTAAAACTAAATAGCTTTCTAATGGAAAATGTACCTTTTTGCATTTGTGGGAAAAAAAACACCTATAATAAAGGCGAGGGACAACATATCAACAGATTCGATGTTAAAATCTAAATTTAACGCTGTCTCCGGAACATCCGACTCTCAGACGGGGATGATTGGCTTTGATGCGTGTAGATAACGCTGTGGTGTGATGTTTGGTTGGGTTGCCTTGACATTTTCAGTTTGGACTCTACCCAGTGACAGGGATACGTGGTGGCACTTGGCAATTTTTTTTAACTCTCGATATATGGCGATTTTTCTTATCTATCGCCGTCTATCACACCAATATACCTAATATACCTATAGTATTTTTTTCATTTTTCGTATTATTATTTTTAATTTTTTTTTTACATGCATATAAGTAATTTCTAATCAGTTTCTATAAAAATACTAGTGACAGTTCTTGTGATAAAAATATATTAATATAGTGTGCTTCATAAACATTTAAATATTAAAAATTCTACTCAATTTCAAGAGTGATAAGGACATTTAAAACAGTCCTTAATTTTAAAAAAATTCAAAAAAAATTGCTTACCCGTCTTTCAGAAGGATGTTTCTAAGAGCAGCAAAAAAATTGATATTCTGGCCAGAGGGTTAAGCAAGAACAACTCCTAAATTTTAGGTTAAAATTCATGCAAAATACACAACATTTCTCACACAACTATAAATATTTTAATGCCATTCAGAATATTGTGTGCAAGGGAAAAATATTTCTCAACGTGAGCGGCTACAAAAACAAATTAAACTCGGAATATGTAATGCGAAAAAAAGTAAGAGCACATATCTCAGTTACTAAATATAATACAGGGGTAGGTGACACTTGGATCACTAATTAATACTATTAATGAATAAATTATATTAAAAAATTAGGCTAGAATGTTTTAATAACAAATGCGATACTTTTTTTTAAATTATCTTTACATAAAGTATTTATACCATGTTAATCTACTTTAAATATTATTTTGAGATATATTCTGCTAAGTATGTATATGGAATGGGGTTCTACGAAAACACTTCTAGTTCTAGAGGTTCCAAGAAAACATTTTCTAGTTCTAGAGGTTCCACGAAAACACTTTCTAGATCTAGAGGTTCCACGTAAGTTTCGTAAGTTGAAAATGTTTGAAGAAGCTGATGCAGCAATTAGTATAACCGATCATATACTTAACTGTGTATGAAATTTATACATGCTGTCGGACCTCTATTTAACGAAGTCGTTAAATCCCGATTAAAAAGTTCGTTATAGGGAAAATTCGTTATATAGAGTTTCATCTTTCAATATACTTTATAAACCACATAGAACAAATTTTAAATTCATAAACATTATATAATAAAAAAAGTAATTATTCACACCTTTTATGAAATTAATATATGTTTATTTTATAAATCTTACTGAGATAAAAAAAACTGCAAGGAAAAAAAGGATGTCACTGTATTTTCAATATTAAGAAAATAATTTTATATTAAAATTAATGAATTTTAAGGATATTTTTTTCCTAAAGTAAAGCATATAAGTAATATTAAACAAACATTATTTAACAACGGAGACACGAGACAACTCCACTGAGGATAAAAGGAGGATATCAAAGATGTTTCTAGTGAACTGGACAATGGGGGTTGAAGGTTGCACTTCTTGGATGAAACGTCCAGAACTCTATTGCTCTCGGCGAGTTAAGATCTAATAAAACCAGTTCTCAAGATTTATTACCACCATAAAATGTGTTAAAGAGAGAATAACTTGAAAATGTTCGGAAATACTTTAAGAAATCGGAAGAAAAAGAGTTTGTTGTATAGAAAATGCACTTCACTACAGAGAGGTTATTTTACGAAGAAAATCGTGAAATGCTCAAGGTTCCAGGAAAAAGTTCGCTAAATAGAAAAATTCGCAATATAGAGATTCGACTGTGTTTCACCCAACTTTATGAATACAGATTTTGTATATTTTAACTAATTCTCTTATTTAATATTTGCAACAATTCTTTTTAAACGAATACGATTGCAAATGCAAGGGTTTGATTCACGTGGACCCAATCCACCGTCTTATGTTGATGCTTTGTACTTTTCTCGCCTTACTGATTTCATCCTTCATTTTTACATTTGGCATATAAGCTATTAAAGAGACCGTCAAGTATGTTCGTGATCCTATTGGTAAAATTATATTGGTTTCACTGATTCAATAAGCGCTTTTAAATCTTAAATGTGGGCTGATTTTTTTCTACATTTTATATCAATCCCTAAGGCAGCGTTTCTCAAACTGTGGGCCGGGGGCCCCCCCCCCCCCTAGAATGATAACCCAACATGGGGAGCGCGAGTATATCAAAAAGTCGAAAACAAAAGATTATTTTTAAAAAATTATTAATTTACTGAAAGGAAGCAAAACAAAATATAATATATTGTGACGTAATAAAAAAAATAAAAACCACATTTACACCGATATAACACACTTATAAATGTATCGTTACTGCACAATGTATTTCATAACTTTTTTACCAGTACTAAGTTCAGGACAAGTTTAATAATTGCCAGTGACCCTATGGGCATGTGTGATAAAATGTATGTACAAAATTTAATACTTATCTTGATAAATTTTATGGTTTATAATTAGAGCCGTAGTGTAGCTTTAGCGTCAAAGTATTGAATTCAACACATTGTTACTGTTTGAGGAGAGGTGGGAGGGGCGATGAAAATTATGATTGAAAATTAGGTCGCAAGTATAGAAAGTTTGAGAATCACTGACCAAAAGGTTTAAAATACATTATTGTATTACACTTTCTAACACTTCGAAGTTGTTTTGTATTTCCTCTCGGATCATAGCGCTCAATCGCCACGACTCTATGCCCTTAATGGGAGATATGTAATGAGTGTGTCCACAAAATCATTTGCATACATATCATGCAGGTCGGGTATGGATGCAATTCTATCGGCAATTAAGTAAGTAATTGAGAAAAAGACAGTTCCCTTAAGATCGAAGAACTTTTAAACTAATCTATAATCTTAATGCATAAAATTAAATTTGGCATCATATACCAGCAGAAAAAGTGTCTCAAATATTAATGAATAATGAGAAGTCCATTTTATAAGGGGCATTTAAATGAAACTATGTCACTAGTGGAAAGTAACGGTAATGATTTTATTTACTCAAAAATAGAGTTATATACGGGACACATACTCAAAAATAGATGTCAAAACTGTTGGCAGGAAAATTTATCGTGAAGGAAAATAACGCTATTGGACAACATGCCTGGGAATTTTGACTTGATAGCTCGTCTAAGGATCTGTAAAGTGGCTTTATAACGCTAGACATTGATGGTGGTTTCTCGTTCCAGAAACTCGATGAGCAGTGGGGCCCTTGTGGTAAAAAAAGACATCATGACCTTACCGGAACTGGTGTGCACAGCCTTTGATTTCTTTGGAGGTGGTGAAGTCGCACGTTTCTCCTGCTTGCTCTGACGCTTGCTTTCGGGTTCAAAAAGGTGACCCCATGTTTCCTCACCATTGACAATTTTTGACAGAAAGCCGTATTCCTCCTCATGATAACTTTGCAGGTGACTTATAGACAGCGCCATTCGAGTATTGCGCTTTTCGGCGGTCAGTTGGTTGGGAACCCACTACGCACAAATCTTGAAAGTTCAAGTGTTGATTATTATAGTGTGAGTGGTGCCCACACTAATATCCAATATCCGATGCATCTCATCCATGGTGATTCAGCAATTGTCCAAGACTAAAGCCTTCATTTCTGAAATCATTCCCGGTGTGATGACACGATGAGCCTGTCCAGGTCGAGCATCGTCTTCCAGTAACTCGCTACCCTCAAGGAATCATTTGCGCCCTTCCACAACACTTTAATGACACAGACTGTATTCACCGTATACAGCCTTCATTTGTCGATGCATTTCACGGCCACCTTCACCGCTAAAAATTCAATCCCAGCTTGTTGTTCCTTCTTACTCGCTTGCATGTTCAGTAGTGGACGATAGCTTGTGTTACCACCTTCTCTTCGGCGTGAAACCACACAGTTGCTATGAAGCGCCAAGCGTTGCACACGCGTCACTATCTCTACCAATAGATAGTGCCACCATACACGCAGTTACAGGGGGCCACCTTACGTGTAATGCAAAGTTAGACGCACTGACCGGGTTTCATTTGAATGAACCTAATCTACACTATTAAAATTCGAAAGTAAACAAACGTATGCGACTGATGACTGTACGAGTAAGTGTATCTTCTCAGGAACCGCATGACGCAAACTCGCCAAAGGTACCGAAAGATCGGGAATGATCCGAGGAATCCGTTTTGACCATTTATATTCGATAGTGCAATTAGTTAAAAAGATATTAATTAAAAACCTTAAATCACATAATTAGTGCCATTTTTTCCCGCAAGGTGGCGAAGTTCCAAATGTTCGGCCTTCTTTTTTCCCCAGACGTTTTCAAAACACGATTTCATTTTTTTTTTATGAGAATCAGACAAAAGTTAATTACAGAATCGGAAAGATCATTTACTTCGCCACGATACGGTATAATTTATTTTACAAAATAATGATATTTTCTATTTCTTACGATTTTTTCTAAAATGAGTCAAAATCGATACGTTTTTATGAAAATGATTTCAAAATCGTTCCGCTTGCATCTTCTTTCGCGTTAATGAAATGATATTTTTTCTAAAAAGTTCATGCTTTTCTCTTTCAGAATCAGTCATTTCAAAAATTAAATGTCAAAAACTCTTTTTTTCTTAGGATTTTTCAAAAAATACTCAAATTTTTATTTAAATACTTAATAACTTCTTTATTTATAAAGAATAATCTCACGAAACTTTTCTTCCGTGTGCAGAACAATATTATCCGTTATCTGTACAAATATAGAAAAAATTGCTGAAAAATCACGGTTTTTTTAAAAAAATTGTGTTTTTCGTTTGTTTTTTTTCCCTTTTTGAGAGAAATATTTAAGCATTATTTTTGTTTCATTTTTTATTTAAAAATTACCGTTGTTTGCAATCGATGTGTTAAGTTTGGAAGCATTAACTTAAAAATCATGCTCTTAAAAGATTATTTTAAATATTTCATGAAAAGCTCTGTTTTGTGCCAACGTTATTCGTTTCAAATATACGGGTGAAAGTTTTGCGCATGCGCGATAGAGAATGTCACTCTTTTCGCGGTTTTTAAAATGGAAATTTCGCTGCTGTGTCATCATTTACGTTATTTGATATTTATAGCAGTATTCAGTTCATTACACATTATACAGATAAATGTTTTATAAGAGTGCAAGACACAACTGATAGTTTTCTTCATTCTTAAAGAATGATTTATTGAAGAACAGTGGAATAAAAAACCTTAAAAATTCTGATATATATTTTTATCACATAGTATATTTTCTTTTTGAATGATTTTATACAGTGAATGGGGAAAAAAAATTCCAGCCTTTTTACCTTTTTATTCTTATACATTTTTAATTCGCCACAATTCTGTATGACGTTGTTGCTTTTTTCTTTTTTTACAAAACAACGAAACTTTGCATATTGTAAGATCGTCTTGTTGTTAAATTAATCATCACTCAAATTAACCGGATTTACTGTTTTTATTATTTTCTTCAAAACGCATCACAATATTTACATGGCGTATTTGGGAAAAGGAAAAAAAAAAGATTTAGTCCTTGTCGCGACAGAGTTGGGGGAAGCAG
>BMAV01008703.1:0-10650 GCA_019973955.1 Trichonephila inaurata madagascariensis | reverse complement strand
CACGTCACTTGACCATGGTTCAAAATTGCGTGGTCCGTCGCCAAAAGCCCTCTTGTAGTTGAACATTGAAATGTTATTTTCTCTCACTCATAGTGTACGGGGAGTTGAATGTGTGTAATGATTTCAAGCGCATACTCACCATGACATAGGCCTTTGGAGGGAAGATGCTTTTGAAAGTTCAGAAGAAACTGTGTGACATAGCCATCCTGCGATAGCTATGTCTTGTTGGATCCGCGTAAGCTAGAGGTGTGGGATTATCTAAAAGATGAGACATTTTGTGATTCTTAACACAACTTTTATTAAGAATAACTTAAATAACTTAATTCTAAATAACAACTTTCTTTAAGTGAGAATAAGCCACGAATTAATCTGAATATTTAAGTCAGATCGCACAACTAGATCACTTATCTTAATTATATTTAATTATCTGTCTAATCTAACTTCCTATACAAAATATTACCTTTTATAGAGTAACCCTCCTATCTTGGTTGAAGACACTCCTATTCTGCTACTTGTAGATAAGTATACTCCGGCACTATTACTCCTTCTTATAATTAACAATATTAACGAAGATGAGCTTATCTTTCTTCTTTGCGAGTAGGTCGTCTAACACTTGTTCCGAACTGTTCCGCACTAAGTTATCTCTAAGATTGCCGTCCCATCTCACTAAACCCTCTATCCTTTTAAAGTATATCTTATTTGCATTTTCGCCCTGTTTCTCTTCTTGGTATTGGGTTGGAAAAGTTTTGCCATTAATCGTGGCCGTCAAAGAACTTAGGAGTTATGTTAGAAGAAGAACGCGAGAGACGTCACAACTGTTACATTAAATTTTAATTTTAAATGTAAATTTGCAATTATATTTAAATGTATATAAAAGTGAATAGCTTAAACAATAAATAAATAATTTGTTTTTTTTATGTAGATTAACTTTCTCTCTCCCACGCTCAACTATGTACATAAGTAAATAAGATGATTCATATAGTATATATCGCAGGGAAATGATTAAATTAGGGATTCCATCAAATCCCTAAGGGAGAGATGATCAGTTCACGCAAGATGTTGAAATAAGAACTCTGTAAGGTGACTTCCCTGAGAAAAGTAAGTGATTTGATCAAATCGCTAACCTGTTTCAGTGAAATCATGAAATAATATTGTCAAGAATTTAAATGTGTTCAATTTGCAAGTATGATACATTATTAAAAACAGAGCAATTAATACAACAATAATCATTGACTTACAAATTATTTATTCGAAATTAATTAACTTAATAATTAGATAATAAAGCTAATATTTTTTTTTTTAAAAAAACAAGGATATTTGTAGCAGAATTTTAAACATTTTTTAATTATACATTAATGTAGTACTTCAGAAATATCTTGCTTTATTCTTAACGCCTTTTTTTTCAGTCATTATTCCCTTTTTTAAAATAGCTTTTTTTCATCATCAAAAAGGTTTTTTTTTTTTTAAATTTATAAAGAGGGCGTGGTCGAATTCCCTAATTTGTGTGTTTAAATTTTTCAACTGAAGTCTTATCCAGTTTCTAATTTTCAGGCATACAAAAGTGATATATCAATCGAAAGATAATAATGCAAAGAATATAACTAAATAAAACTAAAAAATGATATTTAGCTCATTTTGTTTTGGTGCGTCACGTCAGAAGCCCGGTGCTGCCTGGCACGGACGAAGAGTAAGGGGAGGCAAAAAGGAGTTTCAACAATCGAAAACAGAGCTCTATAAATGCTGACTTGTTCATTTCATCATTTCACTAAAACAGTTTGGGGATTTGATCAAATCACTTACATCAGGGAAATGACCTCAAAGAGACGTTATTTATCATTGCGTAAATTGATCATCTTCCTTCATTATTTGACGAAATCCCTAATTTCATCATTTTCCTGCGACATATACACTTTTTAGATGCTGTAAAACAGAAACAATTAAACCTCATCGAACCGTCAGGTGGATGCTATTTTAAAGTGTGTGTCTCGCTCCTGGAGGAAGTGCGCATCATGTGACTAGACAGCGGCTGCGCTTGCAGTGGAAAAGGCTTTTTGCATTTTTTAATTTAGGAAAATGTCACGGAAATCGCTTTTTTGGACATGTTACCACTTTGGTTGATGCTACAGTTACATTACAAAGTCGGCAACTTCATTCTCCCATTGGATGGTGCACCACCACACTGGTCGGTCAACGTGAAACATTACCTCGATGAACATCTTCCTCAGAGATGGATTGGACAAGTCGCGGACCCAATGACCACCCACAAGTCCTGACTTAACACTTCGGGATTTCTTCCAGTGGGGATTCGTCCCTACCCTTCCTGTTGATCTAGCAGAGCTGATGCAACGTATCACAATCGTTATCAGTAGACTTGATTCAAATATTTCGAGTTTGGGTGAAAATGCGATTAATTGCCCAATATGTACCGTATGATTAAGGATCCACACATGGAACATCTGTGACTGTTTCTAACAAAATTTTAAATAATTCCATATAATTCTGTTACAGGTGCCATATAGTATCTTGCATTCTTTAGCTTTGCAGTGCATTGAAACTATGTACTCCTTTATGAATCACCGTATTTATCACAATTTCATCTTAAAGGTACGCGATGCATGTGTTCCTTCGTAGGAGTTCAAAGTTAGAACACAATTATTCGCCAATATTTTTTTATCAGAAAAATTATTCAGATTTCAAACCCTGAATATCAAGCGGAGTTCATTTTAAGTGACCTTTCACGCCCTTGTCTTTACAGTTTCTGGTTAAAAGGGCATCTTATGTAGTCATACATCAGTATTATATCCCCACCACGAACGATTTATATTACTATTCTACAAAATGCCAAATGTGCGTATCGATTTATAAAGCTACGTCTATAGCATAAAATATTAATAATTGGAAACGCAATTTCGCAGAATTTGAGCAACACGTTGAATGAAATTTATTATTCAGAATTTTCGATGACTGTGATGGAAATGCATTTGCAACGGTACTTACGTATACATTTTAATAATTTAGTTACTCAGCAACTTGTGTGGTATAGTTGTTCTGCTTATAGCAAATAACTCAATTTAGTGAGTAGGAGAGGAGAGAGTAAAATATCAAAGAGAGAGAGAGGCATGGGATATCAATAATGAAACTTTTATGAAATATTGTCGTTCTTAAATTACTATGACTTGTTATGGGGAATTTACTGTTAGGAACAACCTGCATTTTAAATTAGTATTACTGGAATTATGAATGTAAAAGATTTAAATAAATACATTATATATATATATATTAGGTCGTGGAAAAGTAAATCCATTATTTTTACGCAAGCTACAAGACTTTATTTAACATGTTTCGGGTTACCAATTTTGGTCAAATATGCACGGTTTTATTCTATAACCTGTTGCTATTTTGAAGGTCGCTTCATACTGCTGCCTCTCTCACAGCATTCTTGGTCCCTATTGGCGAAACACTCTAGTAATTGATTTTCTTAATCTTCTCTTTATGTCAATTTCTTATCACTAATGAAAAGAAGCAAGATAAGAGCCTGTTAATTGCTTGGTTGAAAGTCCAGACTACATTATAGATGCATCAAAATTTCTCAAGCAAGCTCTCAGAGTTTCTGGTGATTCACTGTAGACGTGTATAGCCTGGTGTTGTTCTGATGGTACACAACTTCTTTCCTGTTGACCAATTCTGGCCGTTTCTGGTCAGTCTTTAGCTTCAATCGGTCCCATTGTTGCCATCAGAGATTTAAATTTAGTTTCTGGCCATATGCAAGAAACCCATAATAAATGATTCCTTACCAGTCCCACCGAATACACAGTAGAATCTTCCTGATTTGCCCACCATTTGAGTTCATTCACTGTGCTTTGACCACGATCGTTGTCGCATGTGATCCACATCTCATCTCCAATCACCATCCACTTAAGTAATGAGTCGATTCCATTTCGTTTGATCAAGGCTTCGCGGATGGAAATTCGGTCCATCATGTTTTTCATATTGGGTTGGTTTCCGTGTTGGGTGTGGTGCCCAAACATCATGATTATTTTTGAATCTAGCTTTGTGAAAATGGTTTAAAACTGTTTTATGATAGATCTTCAACTCCTGAGCAATGCTACAACTATTAACATATCGGCCAACTTCAATCATTTCTGTGATTTTATCGATATATTCGACGACAGGCACACCTGAAAGGAATAGTCGAAACCAAAATTGCACGTAATTATCTGTTACAGTGTCGAGACCATAAACACCATTCAAAATTTCAGCACTGGCTAGCTAGTCTTGATTGGGCCCCGCATCAAAATTCCTTGGAGGCTCTTTTTTGGGGGGCCCCTTAACATTTTATGATTTTTTACTACGCATGTGAGGGCCCCTTTAGCATGGGGCCCCGTATCATTGATACGGCTGATACGGCGGTAGCTACGCTTCTGAATTTCAGCCCCTTGGCTTGCATTTTCACCTTTATTAAAGAAAAACTGTAAAATGTACCGAACTTTTTCTTTGTGTTGACTTCCATTTCTAACATCCTGTAACTCACAATTTAATGGACCAAATAAAAATCAGAAAATTAATTTCTTTTTAGTGTGAAATGTGTCACCTTTCCCATGAGTCTAAATCTGAGATTGTTTAATCGATACTTTACGAAATAACAAACACTACAGTCATCTACAGAAAAAATTATGGATTTCTTTTTCCCCAACCTAATACTTAAAATCTATTTCTTCCGTTTCTACTCCGTGAATTTTCATTACAATATTTTACCTGAATTTCGAAGCAGTTAATGAAAATATAGCTAAATTTTAAAAAAGGAAAATTAAGAAAACATTTTTGAAAAAAGAAACGATTTTTATTTACTATTTATTTATGTTTACATTGATGAAATATTATTACAGAGGAAGGAAGGGAAGTAAATTAAATGAATGCTAATGCTAATGTTAGAGGACTACCTGGTTAAACAAGGTTTAATTTGGTGTTAACCTATTCTAGGGTTTATTTGATGCTATTGCAAGCCTTATAACTGCCATCCTCTTACAGAAAAAAAAAGAGATATTGAATAAGGTTCTGTGTGTAAACGAAATAGTAATGAGTAAGAGGTTATTTATTAGTAGTTGCATTTGTTGTACGACTCTCAAAAGTAGCTGCAAGTTTGCTTTTTTTTTTTGCGTATTTGATGTAACTGATAAATTTTGAATTTTTAATTCTTTCATCAATAAAGAGCGCTGAACGTTATTATGAATCTCGTTGGCCATGAAATAATTCGAGGTGGCCCACGGGTTGGTCATCCCTGAATCAGAAGAAGGATTAAAGTGGTTAATTACACCAAAGATTTATAGAAAGAAAAAGATCAGGCGGAAACATATATCATAATTAAGGCTTGAGAGAGAACTCAATTTAATTCATTGAATCTTCCCTATTGACTGCTATTTAAAATAATCTTTAAAAAATGAATGCATTTGCAAGTAGCTCATGAATCATTCGTCAAAATTATTTTCACAATTAATTTCCGAACCAACCGCGAGCTCACCACCATTAATTTGTCTGCCACCATAGGTCCGAGGAGAAAGAATACCTGTGAAATATACACGATTGATGCTCATCTTATTTTCACAACGAATTTCTTTCGTTTTAATTGAAACACTGATAGGAAGTGACTCGTCGATTAATTCAGGACCAGTTCGTTCGTGTCTTAATACTGTATGTGTAAAAGTTATAAAACGCACTTCTTTCTAATTTTTAATCATTTCTCATAAACCAACTACAGCACTAAGTGAGCGGAAGCTCTTTTGGAAAATATATAATTAATTCCAAATCAAAGTAAACAAAGCAATAAAAGCGAATATTATTTCACACAGTTCCTTAGAATTACTATGTGATTGATTGAAATCAAACAAATAAAATGGCGAGTTGCGTAACGTCAACAGCTTTACACTTGGGCACATTTCATTTTGTTACAGAATCACATAATTTTTGTTTTCTTTTAAATAGCTCTATATCTTTTATATGTTTCGTCCAATCATGCTATTGGGGCCGCAGTAGCCTATTGGTCAAGGTAACAGACTCGTGACCGAGTCGAGTTTGAAACTAGTACCGCCAAAGGCCCACCGTGAAGGGAGCAATGCATGTTAAATCTGCCGAAGCTCAAACGTCTTGACCATGGTGCAAAATGACGAGGTTCGTCCGCCAAAAGCCCTCGAGTTACTAAATAGTGTGACGTAAATATTCACTAACTCACTCACCCAGTCATGCTATCTAATGCTAATGCTGAAAAAGTGAAAGTTTAGTTATTTAACGTATGCTTTTGTTATTAATACTCATTTGTGCATGTCATACAATAAATGATTATTATTCCATTGTTCTTTAAGAATGCGAAAACTGGCAGACATAAAATCGAAAGAAAAAAAAACCCGTCTTTTTTTATTTTGTTTTCTTTCATTCTCTACATCTTTTTTCCAACATTAATTTAACTCTATGCTTTTCAAGAATTGAAACACAAAGAAAGCGAAGAAATAATTAAGCAAATCAGCTTTCTTTAAGCTTTTAATTAGTACCAATCTTGTTAATAAAGAAAACAGCTTTTTACTTCGCTATTTTCCCCCATGTCTGAATAAGGTTTATTTTTGTATTTCTTAATTGTGGGTATTTTTAATTATTTTTTCTCTCTTTAAAGAATGGATTGGATTTTTAAACAATGTTCAATCAGTTGGGTGTGATTGGATTCTAAATGCATTTCTAAAAATTAGTCTTTAATTGTTTTGGAGGAGGATTCGATGTGAAAAATGTTTTGTTTTTTCTCTCTTCCGATTACTGTTATTAATGAGCAAGATATATTCTTTATTTTACTTCTCTTGCCTATGTTTATTTTATTTTTTTAACATTAATTCATATTTGTTTCTAAAATTATGTTTTGTTATTTATTATATTTTTTCATTTAAAGAAAATGATCACCAAACCATCTGTACAAATGTTTGACTTATTTTGCTCTCGTTTTCCTACATTAAAAGTAGCCGCGGTAGTTTAGTGGTCAAAGTAATGACTCGTGTTCTGAATGTCATGATTTTGAGCACAATATCCCTGAAGACCCGCCGTGTAGCGGGTGATGCACGTTAAATCTGTCGAGGCTCAAACACCGTACCGTTGGTGTGGTGTGGAAATTAGGAGAGGGGGTGCCAGCTCAGACGTCGTCTTCGTCACTTGACCATGGTTGAGAATTATCATGTTCTTCACCAAGATCCCTCGAGTAGCGGAACGATGCGACGTTAATATTCACTCCTTCCGACACGAAAATTACAATGTTCTTAGACGAAATATATATTACCTTAGAATCTGGGGTACAACAAGCATCGATACTTTCAAGCAGCATTTTTGAATTTTTATGTACAATTGCCGTATAACGTGCTTGCCCATTTTAACGAAGATACTTGATGTTGGACTTTGTTCCTTTCGTCATGCAGATTTATCTGTGTTAACTGCTAACCGTATCTGACGTCATTGCAAATCGTGCTCGTTTTTCATTGGTCATGACGTCAGAGGCGGTTTAGTATATGTATGTATTTTTCTTTATGGAACCGTGTGATTCCAGAGATGCAGAAATATCTTAATAAGCTGAAAAATACAACTAATGTGTGCTTCCCTTCAGAGTCAAACCACACGTTACCTGCAAATATCAGGTAACACTTGAAATGCATGTGCGCAATGCTTTTATGTCTGAAATCATTTATTCGAGGTATTACCCCTAGAATTAAAAAAAAAAAAAGCATACTCTTCTAGGGATACAGCTCTTTAAGTCCATTGGGTGTGTTCTTTCTTTTCAATAAATAGTGTTTTTATCTCCGTAGAAATCTAATTTTTATGCTAATATTTTATTTATTTTCAAAGCTATCATTTTTAAACCCGGTGTATAACGCGCAAACCCGTAAATTTCGATTTAATTTTTTGTGTTAATAGTGCGAGTTATACGCCATATTGTATTGTAATCAAACTAACAATGAATTTAAAGCTGAATTCATTAATTACTTGTTAAAAATAGTTTTAACAACCATGGGTTTTTTTTTAAACGTGCAATGTGTTTTACAATTTAGTGAGTTGTTTTGAAAAATTGGTAAACGAATATGTGTGGGTAGATCATCACTCCATTTTTTTTAAAACTTCTTTGGCGTTGTAATATTGATAAGTTCTCTTTTGTACCTTGATTTTTTTAAATCACTTAAGCAATCTTCAAAAGTTCGATAGCAATATTCTTAAAAGCACAGAAGGCATTGAATTACGATGTTATATACCAAATGGAATATTAATGGTATACAATTTTTATCAATTAAATAATATAATTCACAAAGTTAATCTAATTTTTGAAATGAGTTTCTCCAACGTGAAGAATCTCTTTTATAGCTATACAATGATATAACAAGCTTATATTCCGAATGTCATTCGAATCCAAAAATTGTTCCTGAAATATTCTAAAAAAACAATTTAGGGTTGTATACTAGATTATTTCAACGCAAGTGATTTATAGTAATTTGCCCGTTTAATAACTATGCATAAGTAGATTGATGAATAAGATTCTTAAACTAATACAGGATCCTTTTTAAGACATAGCAGTTTCCTCTCCTGACTGAGTGGCCGCCGTAGCCTAGTGGTCAAGGTAACGGACTCGTGGCTAGCGAGTCATGAGTTTGAGCCTATTACCGCTGAAGACCCGCCGTGAAAAGGGGGCACTTTTAATCCTCTTGTGGGTGTGGTGTGGAAACTAAGAAAGGGTTGCCGGCTTAGGTGTCGTCCTTGTCATTTCACCTCGGTTCAAAAGGATGAGGTTCATCCCCCTAAGTCCTCGTATAGCTGAATAGTGCGACGTTAATATACCTTCCCTCATTTACTCCAATCGTGATTAAAATCGATCTGCAAGTATTTTTGGTTTTAAGAGGTTCATGTTAGCAAAAATGCTAATACGTTAAACTTTTGATAGGTTAAAAACCAAATATTTTCTTTAACTGTATTTAATTATTTGTATTTTCCTTAATACTATTTATATAAAACAGTATGGGTTTTATGAAGGGAAAAAATGAAATATGTCGTAAAGATTAATAGTGTTGAATATTTAATCATTGAGACACTCATTTAGCATTGAGAAACCCAATTTTTTCCATCTTCATAAGTTAGAAATTTTTAGTAGTATATTACATAAATGAATTTGAAGGACATAAATCAAAAAACGGAGGGACAAATAAAAAAATTCCTCTCACTATAAGGAAGTTATTTGGGAAGTTAACCACTATGTTAATTCAATAGATTAAATGTTCCGCTTAGTCTCATTCAAGCAGCTAAGTATTGCATGTACTTTTTGTCCTGCTGTGTTAAACATAGAAAGGGTCCTCCTTATTTTAGTATTTTTTTCAATTTCACAATATACTATGCATCTTGTAAAGCATTCGCCCGTGGGTGATGCCTTACTTCTAAGTTATCTTCGTGACCTAGGGGTGTGGGAATGAATAAAGAACCAGGCGTTGCATTAATCTTAATATCTCTTTATTAAGATCTTAACTTAAACACTAACACTTATAATATTTATATTTTAACTTAGGGGATCTGAGGTGAGAAAACACACAATACGTATTACCAAATAAACACGATCCTGACCACTATAATTACTTCACCACTTATACCTAACCTCTGTTTATACCCAGTTCCTAATAATTAGTATATATATAGATCAGTCCTACCTCTATATCCTAGGTAGCAGCAATCCTCTCGAATCTTCAATGTAAATTCCTTATCTCGCGTGGAATGGTATCCAGCTTAACGCACTTTAACGGATAGCTGACACTGGAATATCGGCTTGCTTCAGCTTACTTGTTTAAACTCAAACTAGCATAATCACTTCCCAGAAGTCCACCGCGCTTACGCTAAACCTGCTATTTAAAAGGTTCCTAATTAGCATAATCACGTTTCGATTCTGGATTTGGTTGGGAAGAATTTGCCCTTTTCGGACCCAATGAACCCAAGAGGAAAATTAATAGAAAGCGCCATGATCCCGTCACAATCTTCAATATATAAAAGAAAAGCCCACGTATATCAGCCATGTGACCACGGAAACCGAAGGGTCATGGTCGCGAACTGAGATCTGATCAGATCTGAGCTCGAGTCCTAATGTCACAGAAAATCTGCTGTCCAGTGAGGCTGGTACTTGTTAAATCTGTCCAGAATCTTCCCGCTGGCGTTGTGTTGCATTTTGGAGAGGGTGTCGCTAGCTTAGGTGAATCAGGTGAGTCTCAAATCCTGATCTGTACATAATTTAATTTAACGCCTATTGTCGTGTTCAACTTATCGTATTAATTTAAAGATACCGGATCCGTCGAGAGAAAACCTGGGCAATGTCGTCCAAGAGCCACGACGATCTGAGAAGATTGTTATTTATAAGTTATAGCGAAGCATGGCAGGGATGCTATATATACAGCTTCTAAGCTCTATCGGGAGTTGTATGTGGCCGCAGGAACCTGAGTTTCAAGAGGGACTGTTTCCAGATGACTTCAGGAAAGAGGGTTGCTTGTAAGACCTTTTGTTTGCCTTCCTCTCAGTTAAGCGAGCAGGAGAGAGGGTTTAAAATGATCATAGAGGTTGGAACTTGGACCCATGGGAAACCGTTCTAATTCACTAATGAGTCCC
>BMAV01008701.1:0-107868 GCA_019973955.1 Trichonephila inaurata madagascariensis | reverse complement strand
TTTTGCTTTTCTTTCTAATGTAAACAATTCTTAAAAATTACGCATAATAATAAAATCATAAATATACACAGTGTGATTTGTTCGATATGAAATGAATATAAAAAATTAATCTTACAATTTTCGTTTAAAAACTATAAATGCGTACAATGCTTAGCATCTACTGGAAATGACAATTTTTTTTAATTGACAATTATACCATGAAATAACAAAATTTTTAAATATATGTTCTTAAAAGTTTATACATTCTGAAATGAAAATAATTTTCTGCAGGAAAATAAGTGTAATATACTTTTAATAAAAGATATTAAGCCTGTATAAAATATGAAACAAAAATTCGAAATAATTCATAAAATTGATATGCTAATTCATTGACATATACAAAGTTGCAAACGTGTCTGTCATGTTTGAATGTATATAAAAGTGTTGTAAAATAGTTTACATTATAAGAAATGTTTTCGTTATGAGTATCAAACGGAAAATGATTTTATATAAAATTAGCATTCATTAAGAATTATCTCCTCCCCGCATCCCCCTCAAAAAAAAAAGAAACTACAAAGATAATTAGTTTCATCAATCATAAAATCAGCAAAAGATCATTAATATTGTTTTATATACGGGAGAACTGGCGTTTTCCTGAAATATATATATACCGTATTATTTGATTCTAAACCGTCCTTTTTCCATTGTTAAAATTTCTGGAAATTGGGTGCGGCTTATAATCGAAGGCGAAACAATTCGCTGGATGAAAGAAATTGAACATGATACTGACTGTTAGAGCAATTACAGGTACAGGTTTGTATTTAAGAGTTTTTAATTCTGGTGAAATGAATTAGTTTTTCTCTTCTTATTAGTACTCATTTTAATTTTTTTTAATCTAGAAAACATCGGGTAACATTAAAAAATTTTAATCTATGTTTTATTTTTCTCAAAAACATTTTGAGAAGTTTAGATGCGGATTAAAATCGATGGTGGCTTAAATTCAAATTCATACGGTTTATATGTATATATAAATGCAATATTCTTGGCGAGTCGTAACGATTACCGTAAGGATGTGCCGAGTGACTAGGATGGATATCATAATTTGGCAAGTGTAAATACGATTTTAACGATGATAATTATTTTATATGGTTGATGTTTTATCTGATGACATTGATGAGGCAATCCTTTGTGGCAAGAAATAGGGTTTAATGAACATCTTGAGACACACAAACATATAGAAACAGGAAAAACACAAGCTGCAGCAGGCTACATGACGAAGAACAACTAAGAAAGTGCCGGAATTTTTTTCCAGAAATTTCGGTTTATATACTTGGCTGGAAATGAAAGTTCAGGTCACATGATACGTGTGGTGGACAGATGTATTTCAAAAGATTCCCGATAGGCGGGTGGCTAGTTATTATTTACGCACGTATACTAATGGCCAAGACCATTACAAATTAAAAATGTGTTCAAGATTAAGTTACTAGAAATTTATATATATATATATGATAACACATTTTATTGTCATAGGGTCATAGTTTTATTGTCAATACTCTAATGTTGTTTGGGTACATGAAGTTCATGAATGCATTGTTTCAAAAAAGCAGTACATAACTACTTTTCCAGTCAATTTTTCTTTTTTTCAGTATTCTACATTCAAATTCTTTAAATTCTCATTGTGTGTTCACAATAATTACAGAGAATGTTTTCAGAATCACTTGAGGGTAAATGAAAGCACTAACACTGCATTGTACTTTTATACATTCTAAGGGAATGCTATGAAAATGATATTACTTGTTGCTATATAAGATTAATTCTTAAAAAATAAACACATAAGTCTTTTCAGGTTAATTTGAAAAAATACTTTCACCACGATAACAATAATTATGTGCATTGCTCTACTCGTTTGTGTTAGCCGCCGGGAGAAATTTAGTTAAAAGACTAATATACATGCTACATTTTTAAGCAGCATTTTTAAGATGAAGAACGTATTTTCAACAGTTTAAGCTCTCAAAAACATTAGTTCATATACAATGTTACAGTTCTAGTTTATGTTTATATGTATATATTGCAGCAATTTATGATTCTGTCTTTATGACATATATTTATACATTTATACCTCGTTTGCGGCCACTAAGCTTCAAAATTGTATTATTACAGTGTTTAAATGTTAGTTCTCGTTTCTACTATGTATAAATGTTCCCTTAACTCTGAGTTCACTCTCTTGAGCTTTAACCATGCTAAAATGAAAAAAATTGACAATAGAATTGGCTTAGCATTTTTTCCCCTCCACTTACATTCTTACAAACTGATGTCACAAACCACTCCACATATCTTAAAGCCTGACATACTTTAAACATATGAACTTTGTACTGCAATCTTTGTATGTATTTTATCTGGTATGTGTATTTATACATTTGTATGCGTTTATACACTATTTCCATTTTTTTCTTTTATTATTATTATTATTAGTAGGGTTTCTTCAGCATTGCAACTGAGTATTTTTTTCAATCAACAATCAGCAATTTCTATAATGTCATGCAATTTTGAGATGACAATATTTTTATTGTGGAAGTTTTGTAGTTATGTACTTAGATATACATTTTTGTAATTAATCCAAGTTACACAAGCTAAACAGCATATATTTTTAAAAGAAAGTGTTGATACTTCTTTTTTTTTTACAACACCTAAGTCTTAACTATTTTTTTACTTAGAATTAACAGAATAATAAATGTTTGATACCTTCCATGGCATACCCTGCATCCAGAATAGTGTTCCTGGTGTTTAAATCTTTTACACGAGGAATATATTTATTTTGTCTAGTCATTGGTTAACATTCCTTAGAATAAATTGATAATTTTTATGTATTGATTGAAGGATTAAAAGTGTAGGACTTCTTCAAGTATAACTAATACAAACATTTCGATATCATAAGAATTAGTTCTTATTTTTGTCTCAATGCTATAAAATTTTTAAGCTTAAACATTTTTCAGATTTCTTCAATTAGATCATTAAAATCCCAAATCCTGCATTTATAATTAAAAATCATGGCTAATTAGAAAAATTACGAAACGTATGCATTGTAAAATTAAAAAAAAAATACTCTTGTTCCAGAATTACGAGTGTCTTATGCTAATGCATTCTTTCACATGCTTTTCACATAAGCTGTACATAATATTTAATTAATATTTCAATGCTAATAACAGTAATCAGTTTGCCCTCTATTTAAACCCCACATGAATCCAATGGACATTAAGTGGTCGGAAGTTAAACGTATATCAAAGCAGTTTAATCTTTTCCATTCCCGACAAATTTTATAGTGGTACCGGGACTTTCCCTACGATTCCTTGTGTACGCTAGTGGTTGCCTCTAAGTAAATATGAAATATTTCTGTGAGTTACAATTCGATTTCCTTATCTCGAGGATTTTCTGTAATTTGGGCATATAACAGGTGTGTGACATAGAGGATCAGCACTATATAATAGATAGGGGATTTGGAATGTTATAATTTTAGCTCGGTTACTCATATGTCCTTCATTGTGTGATTTTCCTGTCTATATGTTTTTCGAATGTGTGATTGTTTGGATGTTAACTCTTGTTTGTAGAGAATTAGCCTATATATATATATATATAAGACGACTTGGAATACTTTTAATAGGTGTATTTGTGAAAGACTGAAGTTAATTAATAACACTGTCATTGATCATAATTGAGTTTATTACATTGTGTCATAAATCATTATGTACTGCAAGCCATGACTAGAGCGCGTGTATTGTAACAAGCGTCGATGCAGAGAGTGAAGATAGTGCACGTGGCTAGAGAAGGATGCCAAGTTGTAGTTAAAATAGAAATGCAGGGGGTGGGTTGAGGGGTTCGGAGCTGGAGACTTACCCGACTGGGGATTCATTTTTTTAATCCTTCTAAAAAGTTTTTCTGTTATTTCGTACCATTTAACTTACTTCAAATGAATAATTAATTGATTATTACTGTCTATATCTGGTGTAAGCAAACAATTTTTTAGTTTTTAATATGCCCATTTTTAGTTTTAGATGCTATAGTTTTCTTTTATAGTACAGATGTCACATAAAGAAGTGGCCGCAGTTGCCGAGTGGTATAGGTATCGGATCATGGCTTGCCTAGTCACGAGTTCAGCCCAGTACCTCTAAAAGACCCACCGTGTAGGGCAGCGATGCACGTTAAATCTGTCGAGAGCTGAAACGTCCTCCCTTGGTGTGGTAGTTAGGAGAGGGGGATGCCAGCTCAGGTGTCGTCCACGCACTTGACCATGGTTCAAAATAACGTGGTCCATCGCCAAAAGCCCTCGTGTAGCTGAACAGTGCGACGTTAATATTCAATCAATCAGTCGCATAAAGAAAATTATGAAGGCTAATGAAACTAATAAGATACAAAAGAAGCGTATGTCAAGAAAATTTCAAATATAGAATTCAGAAGCAGAAAAAAGAAAAGTTTATAAAGTTAATATGCTTTGAACTTTTATAAAACAAAACTTTAATACTTAATCAGTAACTCTAAAAAATAAAAATAAATAAACGGTGAAATAAATAATTAGAAATGATAAAAATTCTGGTAAAATTTCACCCTCTCTCTCTCTCTCTCACACACAACCATTTAAAAAATGAAACCAATGTTTATAAATAGACTCTATAAATCGTTTGTTTAAACAGTTTTGTATGGAATTTCTTTTACTTTTTCAAAAATGTTGTATTTTCAAAACATTTAAATTTATCTTTCTATAAATAGCTATATTAAATGTGCAAATATTTATACTTTTAAAATTTCTTGTAAGCTGTTTAAAAAACACAGTAACAAAATAAATAATTCCAAGATAAAAATATTTACTCAAAATTTTATTATTCTAAAGATGCTAAGATCCTCAAACTTTTGATACATTGGAACCGGTAAACTGTGATATTTATTGTATGATACAAAAGTACATTCAAATTATGAACAGATTAAAATGATAGTTTATATTGTTTAAATTGCATTTAATTTAGCTTAGTTTGTTCCGATGAAGTTGCATTTGGCGATTTTCTCTTTAGTGAATCAACAGGCAATATCACTCTCCTGTATACCCTCATTTCGTATATGAAGTCGTAAATATCGGGAATATGGAATCCTACATGTCTACATGTGACATTAATGAGAAATTGCTTATTAATATTGGATACTATCGGATTAATGATCCTTCAAAACCATCATCAATGATGGAATAATTCTGTTTACCAATTCAATCAAAAATTGAAAGGAATTTGCACCCATTTAGTTCGCAATCCGGGAATTGCACTGATTCCTCTATAAACCGTTTAGTAGTGCATGCATAACCTACAGAATTTGAATGGACATCACTATGAAATATTAGTTAACGTTCCCCGTATCTAAAATGTTTAATTATGTTATCTCTATTTCTCAGATCACTCTGCTGCTTGTAGAGTAGTGGGAGGGGATTATGTGAATTAACTGTTGATGAGTTACTACAAGCGTTGTAACGCAATCACTTAGATGGAATAGATGAAGGCAGTGGTTACATGATTGCAATTAAAATGACCTTCCTCGCTCGCATGTGTGGTGTTGACAGGGAAACGGTTTGGCTAATATTCCACGTTCGCTGCATGCATTTATTCGTATGCTTCCTTTTGAATAAGTTGGGTCATTTGTCTTTCAACTAAAGTTGAAAAATAGACTTGGGAGAATAATGTAAACTGAGTTGAGAAATGTATATATCTCATGGATAATATTATTTTAATTTTACCCTACAGTTCACCGAGGGACCTTTTCATAAGTTTTGATACTATGTTTTTCTTGCAGAAATATTGAGAAATATGTAAAAAATATGTAAAAAAAATTAATGAAAAAGATCTTAAATTTTTTTTACTTTAATTTTTTAAGGTTTTAAAATATGCTATTGAAATTTTCCTTTTAAAATGCAATCGAAAAATTTGAAATAACCGTTTCAAATGTTTTTATAAAATTAACATTAAAACAAGAAATTATTATTTAAAAAAATTTTTGTTAAAAAAACTCGAAATTTTAAAAAAAATTGTTTCCCCTAAATTGAAAAAGAATTTAAAAATTATATGGACCAGGGGCCAAAATCATATTATTCTAATTATTTCAAGAATTTGAAAAACCTTTATTTAAAATTTAAAAATATTTCTTTTTTGTAAAATCCAAAAAAACCCGTAAAAAAAACCCAGCCAAAAAAATTTTTTTAAAGTTAAATAAAAAATATAATCGAAATTTTCGGGTGCGCGTTATACGCCGGGTACAAAAATGTTTACTCTAAAAATTAAAAAAAAATATGAGTATAAAAAAAATTAAGCTTCAACATGTATCAAAATACTGTTTATTTAACAGAAATGAGAGACATTCTTTATGAACATAAAGGTTTGTAGTTCTAGAAGAATACTATTTCTTCAAAATCTTGGGATAATACACCCCCAAAAAATGACTTCAAAACATAACAGCACTGCGCACTTACATTTCAGGTTTCTTCACAAGAAAGGGGGTGCGCGTTATACGGCGAATATATCTTAAAATTAAAAAATGCAGCTTAAAAGTATAGATGCGCGTTATACGCCGGATTTTACGGTACATAATTTTATAAAAACACGAAATGAATAAATGTTTATTTATAGATTACACATAGATTAATGAAGAATATTTATCTGTTTTTATTGATTTACTTATGTGTATCAGTCTTTTTTCATGAAATTTTTCAGATGATATTTTCAGTTGAATTTTTTTTTCTTTAAATCTTTTCGTCCAATAATTCAATACTTAATCAAGATTTTATAGCCACATAAATATTAACAAAAAAACTTTTTTTCCCTTCATGTTATATTATTTTTGATTTAATTTAAACACATACCCTTTTTTAGAGAAATGAAATTTCTAGGATAAATTCCGCCAGATGTTCCCCAATGTTTTGAATATTATTAATGTCTCATTCATAAGTAGTATGAGTGATGTGATGGGCCTCATAATTTGGAACCATGGTCAAGTGATGAGGTTGGCACGTGTTACAACCTCTGTAGCAAATCCGATCATGAGTTTATGACTAATACTACTCCGTTATCCCAGGCATTTAAGATAAAATTTCTTTGATAGTTTTTGATGATTTTGACAATCTCTGAATGCAAGTTAAAATATCATGTTTGTTTTTAACTGTTTCCATAGAAAATTAAGTAAAACAATTCCCAACTCACATTTACACAGCAATTAATGCTCATATACGCATGAACAAAAAAGAAAATTGATTGTATGTCTTATTAATAACTTAACTTTTCAAATTAAGAAATAATTAATTGACACTTGCATATAATTTCTACTAATATATTAAGGAAAATTAGCAGCTTATTCTGAAGTATAATAGTTACACTGTAATGTTACAACATTCGCATATAAGCTAGCGAAATGTATGTGATGCATCAATGTGAGTGTACGTTTTAAGAATCATATTTAATGATTATACATTTATTTGAAATGGTATATAAATATTGCAAATATTTATAATGGCATATAACTATTATATTTGAAAAACAATCACTGGATTTTCTAACAATATACATAAAAAAATACGGAAACTTTTCGTAGTCATATCAAATATAAGCCTTTAAAACTACCAGTAGAACCTTCTTTTATGAATAAATATAAATAAATAGAAAAGGAATAGATATTAACTAGTAATTATTTTACCAGTGATTTTTTGCATTATTTCGTGGCATTTATAATTTGTATTTGTCTTACAAAACGTTATAAGATGACAGGAAGGGAAAATAGAAGAGAGTATAATGTGATCTAAGGAAGTTATGATTTCTTGATGCTTCCAAAAAATCAATTTTTTTAATAAAACATATTTGAAGATGTATGCAAAAATAATAATATGAAGTTTTAGAATAATACATTAAAATGCCTAATCACAACGTGTGTATTTCAAAAAATTGCCAGTTTAAGCAATTGCATTGATTATTTCCCCAATCTAGTTTTTATTTCGTACGATTTTTTCTCTCTTTCATTATTAAAAATATTCTACTAAAATAAATATCAATTCCTAAATATTCCATACCCTTACAAGGGAGCAAAACTAACTGTGCGAATCGTGTGCATGCGCTATCATAGAGTGAAAAAATAACCCAACCTAAGGGCCTCAAACATTCCTTCGTAACTTCTAAACACAAACAGATGATCAAACAGATACAAGGCATCGTTGCCAGCATAGTAATGAAGACGACATGTTTTTTCTTACCCTTCCCTGCGTCTTGTTTAAAACAGGCTCGAGCGCTTCTTTCAAGTACAGTGCAAACGTTCTCCGCGTCTTTTCGTCGTAAAGCATATCAAAGACGATAGCGCATGGAGGGATTGTTAAGAGGATGACTCAGAATGGGATTATAGGGGGTAGAGAAACAGGCGATGTTGTACAAACCCTATTCAAGAGAGTTCTGTCTTACGAAGTGTCAGAAAATTTTGTTCTTGTTGCTTGAGCCAATGATTTCTTTTCCCTTTTCTTTTTCTTTCTTTTTTTTTATCTTTCTTTTTATAAAAAATTAGACTCGACTGAAGGAAAAAGAAAACGTAGCATTTCTCTTTCATGTTTTTTCCTCTTTCTCCATCGAAAATGCAAATTAAATATCAAGATTCAGGAGCAACAACTTCCTATAGTGTAGTTGGATTTTATGATACTCATACACAGTAAAGAAATCCTATTTAGTTTTGAATAAGGTATCGTTTTTGTTTTTATTTTTAAAAATAGCACAGCTATTCAAGTTACGTAACACATTCCTTCAAAATCAAACACACATGCAAAAAAATCGCAATAAAAATAGCTTAACTTATTTAAATATTGTAATGTTTTGTCACAAGTGACTGTGATAAAATATAAAAGTACAGAGTTTATTTTATCTCATGTGCATTTAATATTTAAGGTAATCAAATAGTAACGAAACTCCAATGCTTTAGCATTGGACGTTATTCACTCTAAAAATTTTCTTAGCATTTTATTTTAAAAACATATAAGTGGGTACGTAACTATGACATTACTTTTTTTAGGGAGAAAATTGAGAATGTAGTTGAATTTTCAAACTATTTTAACATGTATTTTATGTTTTAACAGAAATATGAATAAAAAATGTAAAATTATTTTTAATAATTCTATGGTGTGATTCGGTTTCTTTCCGGTAAAATATTTATCAATGCATTTTAAAAGAATAATACTTATATCTTCATTTATGGTAAAAAACGCTTAGTGAAACAAAGTGACATTATAAATTTCTTTATTCGTATTACTTAAAACAAGCCCCCAACAAAAGAAAATTGACGTTAATTGTAATCAGTTGAATTTAGAAAAATATTCTCAAGTTAATAGAAACATATTTATGCATTTTTTAATATTTATAGATTATGAGAAAAATGTTGCTTTCCTTTAGAAAATAGTGTATATTTTGTTTAGCAAATTTAGTTACCCTTTTATGTGAATGCCCATTTCGCAATTCCTGAGTTCTAAAAATGAACTTAAACACTTTTGTGTATACATTTGTAGTGTTTTCATTTACTTGACTACATTCTGGTGAAAGTAATATTTCTCTTCATAATGCTAGATTAACAGAATCGGTGTGTATTATCAGTATTAAAAATGGTTTTACACCTATTATAAAAACTGTTAACACACTGCTCAAATAATTTTAGTAAGATTTGAAAGTTGTCTAGGATGTATTGAAGTAGCTGATAAAACTGTTATACTGACATTTATTAAGTGACAGTTTTTATTCAAGTTTATCTTTTTTATGCAAAAAAAAAAAACGAAACGAGAAAAAGTCATCAATCTATTTTATGCTTTTTGTGCAAAAAAGTACGAACCTACCGATAACAAATAGCTTACACTCAGCTGTATTTCTACCTTAAACGCTTGTTTTATTCTTCAGACTACCGTTTCTTTTTCTTTCTTTCTTTCTGCTTTTTTGTACAAAAAAAAAGCGAAAAGTAGTTTTGTATTCGAGTGTACCTTAAGAAAAATAGAGAGGGAAACTACTCCTGCTGCTAACATTATTCTCGCCTCAAAATTTACATAAAATTCGATTTTTTTGTCGTATTCTTCAGAATTCTGTTATGCCCTCCGCCCTACTTGCCTTTTCTATTTTCTCCTTCTTTTGTTTCTTATTTCGCTGTTGCCGGATGCAGCCGTAAAATAAGACAGAAGGGCGCGTTCTGCTGTAAACTGACCGCCTGTGAAGACAGAATACAAAACAAAGAATTTGCAAGGCGTCTGAGTGATTTGTTTACGAAGAAGCTACGAAGAAAAATAACGTTCTAGGAATCGAAAAAAGCTAAAATTTAAATAGAACATTTCCATTGGAAGTTACTGTCTATTAATATGATTTTCTCTCCCATTCAAATTCTAATTTTCATTTTAGGTAATAATATTTTGTTAAATTAAAAAAAAAAAACTATTTATTGAAGTCAAACTTTAAAGAAATTGCATAAAATTACCATGATTTTATTTAAGTTAAGCGTGGATAATAACGATTGTACTGATTCTTTCCACTCTAATTTAATTAACATATTAGAATTCGCTTACTTCTTTCATTTGACTAATTCTTCAGGGTCGCCAAAAATTATATGCGCGAATTCACTTCCAATATAATCATCCGGTTACAAAATCTTCAAACTATGTTGAAGAAGTTATTACCGGATATAATCAAATTTTTTGAATAGCTCTAAAATGTACAAGTTATGTTATTTTATTTGAATTTATAAACTACAGACCTGAAGATTATTGTAATCGACATCTAAGATGCCTTCATTTGAGCGAGATTTCATTTTCTGGACGAAGATAGTGGGTGTTTTGAGCTTCATAGACGGGTTCAAGTTTACACTGGAAGAGCAATTTAAAGGTGTTTCTGATCTGGAAGAAACAACACACCAGATCAAATATTTTTAACGTTATTAAAAAAATTTTGGGGGAAAAGGGGGGGGCCCCCCCCAACCCTTTTTTTTGGGGGGGGTTTTTTTTAAATTTTGGGAAAAAAAATTTTAAAATTTTAAAAAAAAACCCTTTTTTTAAAAATTAAATTTTTTTTGGTTTAAAAATTTTTCCCCCCCAAGGGGGTTTTAAACCAAAAAAAAGGGGGGGTTTTTTTTTAAAAAAAAAAAATTTTTAAAAAAAAGAAAAAAAAATTTTTTTTTCCCCCCTTTTTAAAATTTTCCCCAAAAAAAATTGTCCTCCCCCTTTTTCCCTTTTTTTTTAAAAAATTTTTTTTTTTTTAAAAAATTTTTTTTTTTATTTTAAAAAATTTTTCCCCCCCTTTTTAAATTTATTTTTTTAAAAAAAAATTTTTTTGGGGGTTTTTTTTTTTTAAATTTTTTAACCCCAAAAAATTTTTTTTTTAAAAAAAAAAAAATTTTTTTTTTTTCCCCCCTTTTTTTTTTTTAAAAAAAAAAAACCCCCCCCTTTTTTTTTTTCCCAAATTTTTTAAAAAAAAAAAAAGAAAAAAAAAAAACCCCAACCATTTTTTTAAATTTTTTTCCCCCCAAAAAAACCCCTTTTTTTTTTAAGGGGAAATTTTTTTTTAAAAAATTTTTTAAATTTAAATTGGTTTATTTTTTTTAAAATTTAATTAAAAAAATTTTTTTTTTGGAATTTTTTTTTTTAAAAAAAAAAAATTTTTTTTTCCCAAAAATCAACTTAGTAAAATGTCTGGTAAATCCAGTCAATATTACCAATCCCGAAATTAGTTATGAATTCATTTTGATGGATTATAATGTCCAACCTCACCCCAACTGTGATTGTTCAATTAAATCTTCAGGATCATGATTTTGGGGGAGTTGAATGGCCTGTTCCATCTCCAGATCTGAACCCCATTTAGCAAATTTCGGATTACCTTGGTAGTAACTTGCTACTTTAAGTCCTCCTCCACGGTCTGGACATCAACTGGAACAAAGATTACTCCTGCTCCTCACCCCCCTTTTTTGGGGACTCAATTTCCCACTGCTGAAGTTTATCTATTGAATTGAAATTAAAGGTGATCACATTACTTCCTAGAGCCCATTTTGTATATATATATAATGATTTCACGACACATTTCATATAAGACAAGGATTACTGTTTTCTACTAGAAGAAATTTTTCTGCCAAGAGTAACTTTTTCTACGCTAATTAGGTTTATGTTAAGCTAATACAAATTTTTGAGCAACATTCAATATAAAAACTTTTTAGTGTACATTTCTGCGAAGTTTATTGTTTTTATGTTCATCCATTTTCAAGTAAAAAATAATCTGGAGGATAAAGCTTTGTTTCCTTACTATGCATTGTTGCTAAAACTTCACATTGGATAGAAGCATTAAACAAAATAACAGCTATATCCATCTCCTTTTTTTATAAATTTGTTCCCAACATCTATACACAATATTTCATTTTTCTGCATATTTATTCGAATCAGTTCAGTTCTTATCAATCATCTTGTGTAATATCGATCGTTAAAATAAACTATATAAAATTTTTTTAATTAAAAATATCAATTAAAAACATTTTTGGTAGATGTTTAATATGGTAAGTAATTAAACATGTTCCATATATAAATTACATTTTTATTTGCGTTTAAATAAAATAAGGAAGAATCATTAAATATAGTAGTGAAGTTAAATAATGGTGTAAAAAATATCTACGCAAGAAACTGATTATGATTTAAGCTAATGAAGTTAACGCAATTTTTAGAAATAATATATACATGCAGTTTCAATATTTGATAAAGCAATAATTCTCCTAATTTAAAGCTGGATAATGCAGTTTCTGATGTTTCTGTAACTCGTTAAAAAAAGCTAAGCCCTTAAAATCTGAGAAGAATTTGAGAAATTAATTTCATGAAATTTAAAAATAGTATTGTAAAAGGTAGCAGACATTTTAAAAAATTAAAAAGAGTCGTTTAATTTCATTTACTTAGCGATTTATTTTTATAAGTAATTTATATTTGCACATTTTTGAAAAAAAGGTTCATTGTTTTCAAAATGCTTATTTTTTTTTTTTTCTGAAAAGAACACCTGATGATTTTCCTGCGTTTATTCAATGATGAAAATTAGCGTTTACCAAGATAGAAATATTTTTAGAGCACAATATTTTTTCCCAAATGAAGAGATTTTAATTATTGTCAAAAGATCATGTTCAGATTTCACTTTATATTTATGTAATCTTCAAAAATTATTTTTAAAATTCATATAATGATGAATTGTTATTTATATTTGCTTTAAAATGTCCAATAATATTTTTTGAAAATTAGAATGAATTACAATAATTTAAAAATTAAAACATCAGGAATTTGTTAGAAAAAGAAAAATGAGCTGTGTACTGGTTAATTACTAAAGATTATGTTTTTCAAAAAAAAAAAAAAAAAGTTGTATTTTATTGGTTTAAAATTAACTGCTTTAAAGTAATGATTTAATGTTTAATAATGTTATTAAACCAGTACACTTCAAGAAACGGCTCAAAATGCAAAAGAATAAAATGTGAATTTTTTTCAAACATCGATATATCTGAAAAAAAGTGAAACAGAAAATTTTTAATTAAACAATTTAATCTTCTAACACCTTCTTCTATAGATATAAAAAAAACCTATAATTTTTATGTTATAATACTATCATAGTTATATTATAGAAAATGGATAATATTATAGAAATAATATATGGCCCTATAAAATTGGTTTTCAATATGAATCTAAATTAAACTCTTTTACGAACATATTTTATATTAGTTTATGGATTTAACTGGATCAACTTGCGCAAATTTCATTAAATATTTGGCCACTATTTTAAGTATCTTTTGCATATAATTTTAAAGAAATTAATTTCAAATGTATGCGAATTTTATATTCGAAAAAAGCTTTTACATAGTAAAAATGAATGAGTAAAATTTAGTTCTAGAATAGTTATATGTGTGCGTGTGCATAGCGTGAATAAAACCAATTCACTAAAAGCTCACATTTAATTTTAAATTAGACCTTAAGCAAGAAAATAGAAAGTACAAGTACAGGACAAAGTAATATATCTACAGTATTATATTAACTATTGCTTAGGCTTAGAAATTTAATCCAAGTTTAGTTTTTGACTATTAATGATTGTCTCAATCAAAATTGGAAAAAAATACAGTACGAAGAATTGTACAAAACTATCAATTTTAAAGATAATTGTTTTAAATCCAAGTCATATTCCAAGAGTATTAAGAAGTAATCTTCTTATCTCACTGCATATAAAGTACACACACAGAAATCCCAGTAATATATATATGAAATTGTAGATTATAAATATATTCTATGAGATGAAACCAGCAACATGTTATGCATAGAAATGGAAATAATGTATACAATTCAAATGATACACATTTCTGTGAGTGTTGTGTATTTCGGTATTTTCTCTAATCTAACTCCATGAAAGGTCTTGTAATAAATCTACTCTAAAGTGAATGTATTGTTTGAACTACCTCAAATTTACTTATCATTTAACTGAATCAAATTACGTTAATTTCATTATATAATAATTAATTCTAGTTCACTTTTCCAAAACTAACTCGGACATAAAGTTTTTTTAACCAATGAATAATTATCCTCCTCTGCTAACAAATTATCATTTAAGAATGCAGTTACTTCAATAGCCGAGAAACTAAAATGCGCAATCATAAATATTTTACACTAGTTTTCTCTCCTCCTCCTCCCTACAAATTTAACTTGATAGAACAGAATTAAGCACTAGTGAACCTGCTTCATATCAGGGGCTCTTACACGCATAAATCACGGGTATAATCATGACAAATAGCTCAGCGCATGAGTATACTTCGCCGGGCAATCTGGCACTATTACATTTACTCCTCCCCCTTTTGCGAAGCTCTACGGCTATCGACTATAATCAGTGCTTTCTAGAAAGTAGTTCCATGGCCATGTGGTACTCCTCACGACCAATTCGACTTAGTTGGAAGTGACAAGTTTACTCTTGCCTCGCAATAGCTCCCTAGCATCAACCACTGCCTTTCCAGTGGCGAAACGTTTATCCAAAAACTTTAAAAGAACACAAATAAAAAGAAAATTATAGATTCTCCTCTTTGTAGTCCGCAACAAATACTGATAATGGGATAAACTTTGCATGGGAATGAATTAAATATTTTGGAATGAATTTTGAAAGCGCCTATTTTTTGAAAAATGCGTTTTGTTTCCGAAGTAAATTGCGACTTAAATGTTTTCTAAGCTATCCCTGCAATTCTTTTGGATGATAAATGTTAGTTTTTCGGCTTGTGACATTTTCAAAACCTTTTATATCGGAAGGAAAATATATATGCGCATAATTAACTCCAAAGTTTAATTCAATTTAAGCTTGGGAGTAAAATCATTTGGCCCAAAATGAATGAAAAATTGCGTTGAAGATTAATTTGTTTCTCGACGCAGAATGAACAGAATTTGATCTAAATCGATATAAGTGGCTTTTGAAGAATAATCGATTTTTTTGTGTTTTGTACATACTCTTTGTCTTATTCTTATTTTTTATTAAAAATGTATTGTGATCTTTTAAAAAATTATAATATGCTTTCATCATCATTATAATATGCTACAAAATTATAATATAATATCATCTAAGTTTAAAATCTAAAACAATAAAAATATGCTGTGGTTCATCAAACAAAACACAAATTATGTAATGATTGAAAAATATATTATAGAAGTAAACATATTCTTTGTTGCAAGAAGATTTGGTTGAGAATGTTTTTCAAATTTAAAGAACATAATTGTGTTATTTTTACTTTTGTTTCCATTTGGTTTTGTTCTTATACATAGCTAGCAACACAAAATAAAATATGCAAAAAAAGTTAAAAACTTTTATTGCATAATAAACCTTCCATATGGTATTTTGTTTTTGATATTTTTTATATCAACTATTGTTTGAACTTTTTAATTCTGCGTTCACAAAACTGAAATGAGTTAGGCTGAAAATAGGCTGAACAAAACAGAATACTGGTAGTGAATTTTATATTCCAAATCCATTTACATAGGTGGCAACAATAGTTAAATGTTTTCTATAAAATATTCCATTTTCCATCATATTTTATTCGAGAACAAAAATTATGTGCTAAAATGAATAAATTCTTAGTAACCGTGATTTTGTTTTCGTATATAGATTGTTAATTCATCAACTCACAAAAACAGTACTTAGAAATACAAGGATTATAATAACATTAGAACTTGATCAAAGATGCAGCAATAATTAAAAGTCTACAATGTTAATTCGTCAATTATTTTTTATTTTTTTATTTTTGATTTGTCTTAAATGTATCGCGAAGTAAGAAGGAGCGAACTTAGATTGTAAAATTCTTCAGTCATTTGGGTTCAAAATTAATCATTGTGTTATCTGTATCTCGTAGACTTTTGACTAAGATAGGAATAGATAGTTTCAGAGATATGTGTGTAACAAATTTTCATAGTTAAATTGTATGAAAGTTCATAGTACTCTCTAATAGTTTTCTAAATAGAAACTATCTTTTGATAGCTCAAAAATTAAATTGTATTTTTAATCCATTAACATATTCAATTTTTTCTTAACCGTTCTCCTTTATGCACGTCGGTATTTTTTAATGCGTATAAAATGCTTAAGTATTCTACATTGTAAATTTAACTCAACCCCGATCCCTTTTTTCTGGAGAAAATAGACGAAAGGATATACAAATGATTTCATGCAAGATTGTTAGAATGGTTAATTTAAAGAACAATTATATCAATTTTTTTGATGTTTTCGAAAAATATTTGATCTTTTCTAGTAAATTACAATTATATAAGAGCTTAATGTAGTGATTCAAATGCCGATGTCTAAAAAAATAAAATACAAGATTATAAACATTAAATCCTTATGCCCTGTTACTCAATAATTATAACTTTTTTTAAAAATAATCGCATCATTTTTATTAGTTCTGTTTTTAGGTAAAGTTAATTTCATTAAACGTACACAAGAGTTTTAATGTATCTGCTTTATGTCCTACTGTAGTATCAAATTAAAATCTGTCCAATTCAATAATTAAAGGACAAACATTTTAAAAATATAAGCAGATATAGATTTAAGAAATAAACAAATGCTTCAATCATATTAAAAAAAAGATTTAAAATTGATTATGATTATTCTCTTTTAAAGAGGTATTCAATGAAACATATTATGTGTGCGTGTGTTATTGATTATTTATTTCATATTCATTGTTATCATTCTTATTTGGCTTTGTATTCTTCTTTAATTGGGATAATAGTTTCAAGAATAATAATATGAAATATTTCAAAAAATTTATACTGATTATTGATTTTATACAATCTTTTCAAACAGAGCAGAAAAGAGTAACGATACTATTTCAGCTCTTCCATGGTAGAACTTGGAATTATTGATATTTTCTCTAACGCTAAATTTTCGTTTTGAGACTATTTTCTTTCATTTTCTTTTAAAAAAAGATATATATTTGTGTAAGCAGTAGTAAAACAATGTATTATTGTGTAAAGTTAACTAAACGGCTCTATCCATTTACTAAAAGGATTATTATCTCATTACCATTACCTAAAGTGATCTCATTATCTGATGATCCATACTAAAAATTATCATTTTATTTTTCTAAACAAGGATAATTGCATAAAGCGAATAAATCTAACAATTTTATTGAAAATAGCCCAGTTCAAATAATATTCTGAAAAATTTATTTCATTTAATTTCACCAAAAATATAATTTTTTTTTAATTTCAATTTCTATACGAATTTTTCTGAACAATTTTATTTGCATTCATTTAATATTTTATTTTAATATTTACATAATTATATGTGTTTTTCAAATTTATATTATAAATTTAAAAACAAAAAATATATATATAATATTTTTATGTTTCTGAACACTAATATTTGGATCGATGTATGAAATTTAAAAAAAAAAAAAACTTGCTTATAGATTGTTGTGAATTATCGTCCCCTGCGTGGGCGGAGCGTATCTGTCACTGCTCTCAGACCCACGTGGGGTGTTTCTCGACGAAAACCATACGTAGCAGATCCTGTCCGTGCGTGAATCTTGAACCTGGCTGCAGCGAGTCTGGTCGCTGTTGTTTTTATCTAGGATATTTTCTGTTTAAAACCTTGATCTTGGCTTCGGAGTTCTAGGAGTGCCGTTGTTTACTTGGAACATTTTCAGTCTAATATTTTAACGTGGTAATTTAAATTATTAAGTTTTGTTTTATTGAAGTTTATCGAATATTATGAATAACTCCAGGAAAAGACAATCTTCAACTCCAGTATTATTTCAAGAACAACACCCACACACGATATCAGGATCTAGAATCACACATTTATTTCATAGATAGTCCCTCTTAATTTCATTACAAAAAGGCTGATATATTATAGATAATTGCAGTAGAACGTCGTTTATCCGAATCAATTGGGACAGGACACTGTTCGGATAACCGAAAACCGAATTCGATCCTTGCAGTATTTGAAACCGGACACTATACGAATATTGACAATCATCAAATGCGGGAAACGTGCTTGAAGAAAAAGCAAAATAGGTGTAAAATGTCACAATTTTACCTTATTGTGGAAAATAATCACTTATTTTTCACTTGAGCAGCAGTAGTTGAGTAGGACATCACTTTGATTGTTATTCGTACCACTCTATAGCTGTCTGAAACGCAAAAAACGTGTCATCATTTGATGAAAACCTTTCTACTTTCGTTGTTGTCTTTGTCTTTATCCGTTTCATCGCCGACAAAGTGGGATTCTTCTTGCCCTGAAGTCACAATCTTGTCATCATTCCGTTTTTAATTCAATGCCATAGCAGTTCACAACTCAACAAAAGAGCACGTATACACCCCCTCATTTGGAAACAAACTGACGTGATATTCAGCGCAGATGTTTACCAAATCACACAACTGAAATACCCCACATATACCTGACCTTGGGTTTTCCCGTCACTTTTGGCATCACGCTAAACAACTGTTGAGCATTGCATTGTTCAAAAACATATTCATATGCAGTACATGTAGTTGACAAAAAAAAAACTGGTCCGGATATTAAACGTTCGGATAAACGACGTTCTACCGCATTTGAATTCTTGTATTGAAGATTTTGCAGTGTAGACAATCCAACTACCTTCTTGATTTGTTGAAATTTCTTTTAACTCTGTATATTCTTAACTTTTTGTGTGTGTGTGTGATAATATTTATGTTTGCAGTTGTTCTTACAATACTTATTAAATGGTTAATTTTTTAATTATTTTATTTAAACATTTGTTTTTAACGGACACAATTAATTTGAAGTAAAGCTTTACAAAGACCAGAAATTTAAATTAATACCTTCATGAGAATCATTTAAAGCTGGAATAAAGTGCTTACTTGTGTTAGTGAAATTTCTTATGATTGAAAAAGTTAATTCTTTTAATTGATTTAATTCGTAACAAAATCAATAATTTTCATAATTTTGATTCCTTTATACCATTAACATGTGTTCATTTCATGTAGTTTCTCTGCAAGAACTACAAAACTATTTTTAAAAAATGTCATGTATATAGTTTACTCGCATATATACATTTTATTCTTGAAAAGACTACATTGTCTTTGATACTAAAAGCATTATCTCTAACCTTTTTAGAGAATTATGTTAGATAATAAATAACTATTACACGAAGACAAAAATAATGCATAAAATACTAACTAAATGTAAGAAGTACATAAATAAAATAAGTAAGTAAATAAGAGAATTAATTTATATAATTCACGAGAAAAACAATGATGACATTTGTTTAGTATAATCAAATTAAACACGAACGAGAACATTTTGCAAAATAAGTAATACAAACGATCTTCAGTGTTAATTTACCTTTACGGTATGAAGACATTTCCTCTATATTATGAAGAATAATTGATTCAGGAACAAATATATTGCATATAAGTCTGTTGTATATCTTGTAGCGGAAATTAATTTGTTATTAATGATTAGAGATCAGACATTATATAAATTTCTTTCAGTTCTACACCTATACCACTCTCTCAAGAGGACATGCTTCGTCTTTGAAAGAAAACAAAACACCAGACTTTCTCAATTTTAGTGTTTTAACCTTACATGTTTTCTTCATAAACAGAGCTCTAAGATCGTTCGCTATGCTTCCGCGCTGATACTCAAGGGAAGGTTATATTCATTATTGCTTTGAGCCCTTGAAATGAAATACGAAAGTGATGGATAGCACTCAAGAGGAAAGTATTTCCCTTTAGACAAGTTCATGGGTGATAGTGCCTCAATGATTTGAAAGAAGTACAGAAGAGTTAGAGGTAATGAAAATAAATTTTTGTTCCGTCCCAGCAAGATCACTAGTGTTCTAAATTCAGTACTATTACGCTTCGTTATTTTTAGAAATATACATGAAGAAAATATAACTAGGAATTCTATCAAAATTATATGAAAAGTGTGACTTTTATTTTTGAAATTATATTTACTATTTAAGATAAAACAAGGTCAGTCTTACGAGAAACAAAATATGATGTAAATATATGTGCATAATAAACATACTGGGGAAGATATTTTAATGACTACATTAAGTAAGTTTTAAGTTTTAATGTCACAAAATGTTTTTCACAAACACAAATAAAAAAAACTGATTATTTAAAATTTATATTTCTGTAAGCTCTAAGAGAATTCATTTTGTTGTTCAGTGGAATTTATCTGTATGCTGACATAGTTCATTTAAATGTATCATGAATTCATTTATGTTTTCCTTTAATGATAATGTATAGAATATATAAAAACAAGTTGCAATTATAGAAATAAAACAATGAATAAATAATTTTCCTAAGAAACAAGTTATAATTGTGTGAATATTCATATATGATCATATTAAAACCAATAACTGTCTTCAAAATATTACCCTTCGTTTTTTTAATGTTTGGTTTGTTTCTTAATGCATTTCTACAAAATTAGGAACTGATACAAGTTTGGGCTTTCTCTTTAATTTATCTTATTAGAGGATTTCTATGAATATTATTACAGAAAATGTTGTAATTCCTTTCTGGGTGAGCTCGGTTTCCTGGAAAATAAGTAAATATATGAATGAGAGATTTTTTTAATGTGTGTGTTTTTGCTATACATATTATTAAACTTCATATTGCATCATCATAAAAATGAACGGAGATGGCTACAATTTTTTAAATCTCTAACATCTTGATGTGAGATATAATGTGATTTGTACATATTTACGTGTATTACATATAATTCCTGAAATATTTCATTTCGAATTATGTGCACTAAAGGACATTTTATGGCCCAACCTCATTATGTGAAAATCAAATTACATTGATATTTCTTTTTCTTTCATCTTAAATAGCTAATCAAAAAGTTTCTTTTCATTTAAAGTCTAAAAGAATACTACCAAACTATATAAAAGTTATTAAAGTCATAATAAACCAATGAATTAAGGAAATATCATTTCGATCATAAAATTTCATTAGACTAAATAGATAAACAGGATAGGATTATTATATCGGAGAACTAACTAGTTGTTTTTCGCATTTAGTTTTAAAAATGAAATTTCTACCTTAAATGAACATTATATGTACCAAAATTAAGGTGACGCTTTTTAAAATTATTTTTGATCAAAAATATTTTGGATCTCAGAAAAGTAATTGGCTAGTCATCAATCTTAGAGAAGGGAGGAACTAATTTTCTTTGATGTTTTTTTTAATGGAAATTCTAATTTCTATACAGTAATAGATTCTTTTTCATTATGGCAATTATTATTTTTTTTAAATTCTCAAAATAAAACATTTAATGAAAGGGCTATACATTGTATAATTCCATGGTCCCTTTTACAAAGTCTTTAATATATTTTTTCTTCTGAAAAAAAGCATATGAACATATTTTAAATAAAACGTAAGCAATATCAGTGATTAAGTACTACTTATAGTAAAGGAACTGTTTTTCATATGTACTGAATCAATTCTTAAGATGAAACTTAATTTTTTTTGCACTTAAGCACATGCTAGAATAATAAGAGTAAAATTAAATACAAATTTTTACCCTGAGAATCTTAATCATTTTTTATAAAATTAATATGCATATTTTAATAATCGTCATGGTAGTTATTATGTCGTGTTGCTCCTAAAAGTTGGATGTGTTTTTTTTTTTCTGCTTTCAATTTTAATTGATTTATATATAATCAATTTGATCTACAAATTGAGAAAATTATTTGATTGCAAGTAAGATTTCTTAGGTCTCTTCTGCATTTATGACTCGAAAGATCATTAAAAAGAACAACGTAGGACAATTCTTTCATTCAAAAAATAATAAAGCTTTAAATATGTCCTTGATTTTACATTTTCGGAAAAAACGTGATAAGGCATACAAAAACTTTGTAAAGATATCAAGATGAATAAAAAATTAGTCTCTTGCATATTCATTGCACTCTTTAAATATAAATTAACTTTTCTGTTTCCATTCAGGTAAAAAATACACACCTAATATTTACGTTAATCCAGAAGAAATATATATACTTGCAAACATAGTTCTTTTGTATATCATGTAATCACTGTTCTTCTTATTAATTGATTGTAATTTCTACACCTTGACAAAATATCCAAAAAATATATAGTGCTTGAATAAATCTGAAAACTGATTAAAGGTGTCTCTAATTTTCTTACAAAAAAAATTTTATTTTAAAGCATTACTCTTCAACATGAAATCGTGATTTAAACAAGTCTTATGATGTACTATAATTTTGCCTGAAGATAATTAAATCATTTATTGCAGATTGATGTTTAAAAAAGTTTTTAATTCCTTAGCCTTGTTTGTTTTTATTCCAATACTTTTATTTATCTTTAATTAAAAATATAATATTAAAAGGTAAAAAAATTAAACTTTACACATTTAAGGTATCCGACTACGTTCGGAACCATGATTTTGCAAAAGCGTATAAATGGATAATATTTATGACATTTAGATTCACTTGGATTAGAAAATGTATATAAAATTGGGTTAAGAATCGTATTACAATAAAAATTATTAAGTACAATATTTTGACAAAAAATGAACATAGAATGACACCCTTTTCAAAATATTCCTCCTTTGGGAAAAATCCTTCTATTATAATAATATTTGCCTGTATAAGCTCAGACCTCTGTACAGAGGCCAACTAGAATTTTTGAAAATGATAACTTAGAAGTCGGTTCATCCATGTTTACGAAACAGAAGGGAGAAATTTTAAGAAAATACGCCGATAATTATTTCAAACGGCTGTAACTCTGAAAATAAAGTTGAGTTTTTCAAAAATCATAGTTGAGCCTCTGAACAGAAGGGCTGAGCTATATACAGGACAAAATATTAATTTTCAATAGAAGCATTTTTACAAAAGGGGAACATTTTGGAAAAAGGTTATCTAAGTTAATTTTTGCCAAAATATTGTATTTAAATCATTTTTGTCAAAATGTCCTTAAAACAATTTTATACATGTATTCTAATCTAAGTGACACTAAATATCATGAAAATTAAACATTTATGCGCTTTTTTAAAATCATGATTCCGAACGTAGTCGGATACCTTAAAATATTCTTCTCTTCATATTCATTCAAACGAAATATTTTAAGCTTAATTTTAAATTGATAACTTTAATATTCTTTTAAGTTTTTAAGGAGAAAAGGCGGTATAACTTCTTAAAATGATTCTGAATGAGCTGAGAAATCCTTCTATCCTTCCTTCCGAGAAACTACTCCCCGGAAAACTATTATCTTCATATAGAATGTTACAGTCAATATGTATGTTTTATAACTATACACCCACATATTCCATTTTTGATGAGTAATGTCATACTTATAGAATCCTTATTGCCTTAAAATTGTATATCAATGAAATAATTTATTTTTCTTCATAATTTTTCTGTATTTTTGCATTTTCTTTGTATTAAGAGTTGTCAGAATATATTAAATCAAAAGTTACTAATTTTTAAAATTGATTTATCAAAATGTATTTGAATCAAACTTTTATCTTATTTTATTTATGAGGCTTGAAAGAGAACTTAGATTCCACAATTACATCATTTCTAAGCAGTTTATTTTACTCTCTCTCTCTCTTCACTCATCTAAATTTCTCTCTAATATTATATATACATATATATATATAATTTTGGGAAAGTTTAGTGGATATAATTTACTATTATATATATATATATATATATGCAGCTAAAGTTTCCACAAAATTTTACAATTATATTACATATATATGCATTTCAATCATCTTTATACCTATCTAAAAAGTGAAAAAAAGGACAGAGTGAATTGTTTAGATTTTTGACATTGAAAAGTAGTTACATCTGATAGTAAGCGTTAAACAATTTTAAGTAACTTAAGTTTTTTTTTTTATACAAACACTTTTTTTAATATTCTATTTAAAATACATTTTCATGCATGCAAGCAAAATGCATCAAAATTTACCCTCATCCCTTCGAGAAAAATAGAAATTCCTTTTTCAAAAAAAAAATCCGGGAAATAACATCTATTGTTGTGCAGCAAATGAAATTTAATTCGTTCTCTTCGAAAAAGAAGACTCGTTAATCTAACACCGGGTTCTCTCCCCCTAAACCAATCTTATTCGTAAATGCAACCCATCTCTGATCCTCCACCCCTCTAGGAGGCATTGATAAACTCCCTTCCTTCATGCATTCTCCCCCTACAACGGTATTGAGACTTAAATTAAACTCGATGTGGTCTAAAGGGAACTCCCAGTGTCTATTGGGAAATATGGAGCGAAACAACGCCGAGCATACGGAATGGGATGCCGTTAGTGATGCTCTCTCACTCCGTTAGGGATGGCAGAGAAAAGGAAGGAAAACAAGAAATAGAAAATAAAACGAATTAAGTAAAAGAAAGGCCCTCCATTAGTATCAGGATGTATTTTATGGAGAAGATCAGTAGGGGGAAAAGAAGAATGGTTCAGGAAGAACAAGGAGGAAAATGCATGACTTGTTGAATAACAAAGCAGTTGTAGTAGACCAAGAATTGTTTTCATCGCATCGAGAGGAAAATGCATAGAAAGCGGAATTTCCACATGTGGAGAAAGTCTTGTAAATTTTTTACGGTGTTAGAGCCTTTTGAATATCTTATTTCGAAATAGAATGCATTACCGGGAAATATTCTAATCTTTTTGTTTGACAGGGCATTTTTTACTTCAATACATTCATTCATCAGGATAATGCTTAGGATTAATAGGAGGAAAATATGCCTAGAAAAAATTCATTTATACATATTTTTTATGAATTTATGCATTTTTTTTTTACCTGAAACAAACGGTGTGTAGAAAATAAAAACTGAAAGAATAGTATAATAAGACCCTGCTTAAGGTATCCGACTACGTTCGGAACCGTGATTTTGCAAAAGTGTTTAAATGGATAATATTTATGATATTAAGTGTCACTTAGATTAGAAATTGTATATAAAATTGTTTTAACAATAGTATTACAATAAAAATTTATTTAAGTACAATATTTTGACAAAAAATAAACATAGAATGTCCAATTTTCAAAATATTCTCCTTTTGCGAAAAATGCTTCGATTATAATAATATTTTGCCCGTATATAGCTCAGACCTCTGCACAGAGGCTTAACTAGAATGTTTGAAATATATAACTTAGAAGTAGGTTTATCCATGTTTTACGACAACAGAGGGGAGAAAATTTAAGAAAAAAACGCCGATAATTATTTCAAATGGTTGTAACTCTGAAAATAATATGATTTTTTCAAAATTCATAGTTGATCCTCTGTACAGAGGTCTGAGCTATATACAGGCAAAATATTTTTATAATAGAAGTATTTTTCACAAGAGGAGAATATCTTGAAAAGAGGTTATTCTAAGTTAGGCCGATATTCTAGGTTAGTTTTTAGCCGAAATATTGTATTTAAATAAAATTTTTTTGTCAAAATGTCGTTAAAACAATTTTATACATGTATTCTAATCTAAGTAACACTAAATATCATGAAAATTATCTATTTGTGTGCCTTTTTAAAATCACGGTTCCGAACGTAGTCGGATACCTCAACGCGGAGGATACCTTCCATCTAAGTAGAGCTTAATGCGAAACAGCGCTAAACGAGGCTATCTTAACATGTAAATAATGGGGGTAGGGGAAAATGGATAGAAAATTGGTTAGGTATTAAATTTAATAAGTATGCCTTTTTTTTAATAAAAATAAAACCAAACATTTATTTCTTACAAAAATAAAAACAATATATACATATAAAAACAAATAAAATTCAAAGTCAGTCAGATCATTCAGTCTGTTCTGTGTTTCCAATTTTCTGCCTTTTTGTCAAGAAGGCATCTTGTTGAAGTTGTCAAATTCAATGCTGCTCTAATTTGAGATTGACGTTCACCAGAATTTGATCTTCTAATCACTTGCATTTTAGTTTCCAGTGAAATGCTTTTTTTGTTTGCTTTCTTTTGTTGTTTTTCATTATCACCCATGATAAAAACTAAAGATCATAATATTTCTCACTGAATTAATCGTTATAGTACTACATAAATTTATACTTACAATAATGTCAACAAATGTTTCAAATGATAAAAATGTGTCCGTACAGCACCGCACCAAATAAGAAACACAACTACACTGTTTCGAATATGTTATGTACATGTTTTGAAACCTACAATTTCGGGGAATCCCCGTAACGCTGCAAGCAATTTCGGGGAATCCCCGGGTTGAAATAAAAGAGCGTTAAACCGAAACAGTGCTAAACGAAACAGCGTTAAGCGGGGTCTGACTGTAATTGTACATGTTGAAAGCATGAATGTAAATGATTTTTATGATTTTTAAGTTTCATATTTTTAGTTTGCTTTGAATTGAATGTAATATACAGCAGGACTTCTTGCGATAAGGAACAGCAGTTTGTTTTCCAAGAATGCATACTTACAAACTTGTAAAAAAGTATTTTTATTAGATTAAACGTCATTAAACAATTGATTAGGCCTCATTTAAATAACCATACTTTATATACCACTGTTGAATTTTACTTACAGTTAATGCTAATCAAACACAGAAAAATTAAGAAAAATGTAGAAATTTTTCTACTGAGCTCTGCATTAAATATTATTTTATTGTTAGAATTAATTCTCAAGGAATTTCCCTTTAAATTTCACAATGAAGTTATTTGAAGCTGTTTTTGATATTAAAACACACATACTCACAAATTATATTTTAGTCCAGGTACACAAAATGTAAACGTTCCAATTTGATTTTTGACCTTTGTCATCCTTTCATTTTCTTAAGGTATTTGACTACCTTTTGAACCATGATTTTGATAAGGCATATAAATGAATATTTTCTTTTATATTTATTGTCACCTGAATTAGAATATTTTGAATTCCAAGACAAAGTTATTTAAATTCAATTTTTTTAGCAAAACATGTAGAAAGAATGACATATATCCGAAACATTCTTATTTTATGACAAATGCTTCTATATTAATAATTTTTTGCTTATATGTAGCTAAGATCTTCAAACAGAGCCTGAACTAGGAGTTTTGAAATACATAATTTAGAAGTAGATATATTCATATTTTAATACAACAGATTAGAGAAATTTTAACGAATATAACACCAGTTTTTATTTCAAATCGTAGTGACTCTGAAAGTTATATGTATTTCTCAAATTACTATTTCTAGGCTCCACAGGAAAGTCTTAGCTATATATATAGGCAAGATATTATTACTATGGATGCATTTCTTTAGAAGGAGAATGATGCGGAATTATGTAATTTTCTCTTCAATTTTTTTGCTAAAAAATTGTATTTAAATATTTTTTAATTAAAAAATTTTCTTAAAAAAATTACTTGTATATTTTAATTGAAATTACTCTGAATACCAAAAAATTATTCATTTATACGCTTTTGTAAAATTACGCTTCCAAACATAGTCAGCCACCTTGAATGTAACCACTCCCTTGCCATTAAATTTGATAGATTTATCAACAGCTAGTTTAACATAGATATCACATACTTTTTCAAGATGATTTTAGAGGTATTGATTGGTCGGTACACATATTATATTGCTCCCTTGTCCATTGTGAATGAAGGTTTGCCTGATTTTGATAAGTTATATTAGGAACAGTAAAGAAATAAATTTACAGAATTGTACACATTTTCAATGACTATTGCAGAATTTTTGGAACTTGTAGCAATTTTCCTTATACCCTTTTTCTTTCTGCTCTCAGAAGCCTTATAACCAAAAAATTACTATAGTTGCTCTTAAAGACTGATCGGAATTGTAGTTTCTGTTTTCAAAACATTGTTATCCCTTTTTAATATCTAAGCAAAACAAAAAATCTTACTGTGATTCAGAATTCATAAATAACTCGTAAATAACTTTTTAAATGCCCTGGCAATAAATTATTTAGGGAAATTTATTTTAAGACTTTCAGGAAACGGAAGGTTGTCTCTCTAGACAACGATAACAGCATATGCACCAACACGGCAACTTTCTTTGCTAATCGGCGGAAGTACAGCAATTATTTTGGTTTAATATAGTGTTTGTGATTGAGCTCAGTCTAATAAATCTTTAGTTTTTCCAACAGTTATTGATGGCTTGCATAGTGTGTTACATAATTATCTTCAATAACCGATATATACATTTTGTAACGTTAAATATTTTCCCCGCCACAATTGGATAGAATAACATCATTTTTACCTTTTGTTGTTTGATCAGAGTTCAGATTTGATATGGTCCACACACAGAGAACTATTATCCAAAAAGTTAAAAATTTACGATCCTAACGCATTTTCATAAACTGAGCAGAGAATAATGTCAAAAACAGTATAGAAAAACTGCATCGGATGATGCATATTACATCAGATAAAACAAATAACGGTCTGTAAATATTCAAGATTATTTTTTGTTAACTTTCTCAATATTATAAAACTTTTTTTTTAGTTTTTGTGTTAAACAATAATTTAACTTAAAATAATTATACACAAATATTTTTAAAAATATTTATGTTGCCTAAGAAATAAGGAGGATATATGGTTACATTGAGGATATATGGTTACAATAAAATATTTTAAATATATGGTTGACTGTGTCAATCAAATATTGCCTCTCAATTTCTCTCTTTCAAATATGTCTTTCAAATGTATTCTTTTGTCTATCAAATATCTATCTTTCATTTTTCTGGACTGAATACTTCAAGAACTTTTTTTTACGTTGCTTATTGGCTGGTACGGCGCTGTACGCACACACGCGGGCGGGCGTACGTGTATTCCATCTCTTAACTCTAACAAAAATTAATGTTTGATATTGTATTAAGAGATGATGTTTTTTTCACATATAATTTAACACAAAGTCATAGAAGAACTAAAATTTAGAATAATGTGGTATTTAAAATTACCCCTTTATTTTAAATTTTTTAAGTGTTATATGCTAACTGTTCATTAAATTATAAATATATTTCAAATTTTCGAATATTAAATAACTTGGAAAATAAGTTAATATAACACAGATATATATATATATATAGGCTAATTCTGTACAAACAAGAGATAACATCCAAACAATAACATTCGAAGAACACATAGACAGTAGGAAAATCACACAATGAAGGACATATGAGTAATCGAGATTAAAAATTATAACATGGATGTTGCAGTGTTATAAACATTACTGACTTAGGACAGCTAATATTTAAAATAATTTATATAAAAGTGGGGTTGAACATGTTTTTTGGCCAGCCAACCTTCCCCTTTTATGTAAATAACACTGAGCAAAAACCAACAGAAAATAATGGATAGGAATATCTAAATCCATTACAAGATATATATATATATATATATATATATATATATATATATATATATATATATCTTGGGCTATAGCTACTTTTATAATATATATATATATATATATATATATTATAAAAGTAGCTGTTTGAAAATCTTATTTACTGCACATTGTCAACTAATTCTAAAGCTTTTTAGTCTTATTTGGTTAACTACTTTTGAATTAATCATATAGTTCACTGAAAAATAAAAAAAGAAAGAAAAATAGGAAAAGATGGTTTCTAGATGGTAAATCTACCTTTAATGCTGTTTTGCAACTATACATAAAATGATTGAATGACTTATTATTTTTATTTGTATTTTACAACAAAAATAACTTCTTTGTTTGAATCTGAACCATATACTGGAGATATAAATAGTTTAGAAAATTTTTTGCTTTCGTTTATTACGAATTTTATTTAACTTATTGATTTTTTCTTAGTACCAAGTTTAAATTTTGTTCCAAAAATTTGAAAAAAATAAAAAAAAAATTAAATGAATTTGTCACAATACAAAAGGAGTGTTCAGTGATTGAATGATGTATTTATATGTAACTATAAAAATCAACACATTTCATTAAATTTCATAAAATGATTAAAGTAAAATCTAATTAAGAAATAAATTGTTTCAATTTCATAAAAGCTATTTTGCTGGGTTTCAATTGTAAAGCATCCCAGTTCATATTCATTCGATATTTATATATCTTCCATAATAATTAAACATTTAACTACTTTTGCCTAGCAATGTTTATTATGCATTGCTAATAAGCTGTTTAAAAATATATTTCTTCATAAAAAAACATTGAATAATTCAATTTACTAGATTAGAAAAGGAAAAAGAGAGAACATTCTTGCAAAATGTTACATTATCTGTAACAAAATATTCAAACACTCATGATTTTCTTAAATTATAGATAATTAAATAAATAAAACTTCAAAAGAAGAATTACTCTTTTCTGGTATTTTTTTTATGATTATGAGTTAGTTATTTCCAATTTTATGAAAATTAAAGGCAGAATTCATTACTCTTTAATTTTTTCCTTACCTTGTCATTCATAATTAATTTTTCAATTCATCCTGAGATCAAATTTTTAATCAAGAGCATTAAACAAAGCATAAAATACTTTAAACAAAAATGATTGTTTTAATGTATTAAATAAAAAATGTATTAATAGCTAACTTGATTTTAAATTGAAAATATTCTGATTTAGAAACATTTTTTTGAAATGATTCTTATTTCTTTAATTCTTGAAAAAAAAGAAAAAAACAAACTATATATATATATATATTGGTATATTTATGTATTTAATGCTTATACTTCAATCGAATAAATATTTTGCTAAGAAAAACTTTTAATAATGGAAGCTTATTACGGAGTTTTTTGCAATAAATCATGTAAGACCTCTGTTTTTATTCGTGACATGTATTCGATATTGCACATCTGTATGAAAAATGTATTTTCTTAGATGATTGCGCTAGAGAATTTAAATATCCGAGCATATGTGTATGAGAACTACATTTTTTTCTTCTGTAACAGTCATATTACTCGGAAATGTTTCAATAGTTTTAAATTTCTCTTAATTGTAAGAAGATAATTGTAATTGTTAAGATAAAATTAGGAATTACGTTTAATGCTATCATTACATATATCGAAATTTATAAAACTATTTTTTGCCCATCCAGTATAGTGGTTAGCGACGCTGACTGCTGTGCTTTAGGGCCTGGGTTTGAATCCCGGAGAAGACATGGATGTTTATAAATGTTTCATGCCACTGCGGTGTGGGGGTACACTAAATAGCCGTCGAGCCGCTAGTCCTCTCGTGTGGTTGGAAAAGTAGAAGAGAGGTGGGAGGCCCCTGACACCCTCAGTGTGTTCTCCCTCTAAATTAGGGTGGAACGAAGCTAAATCTTAATGTCACTTTTTGGTGCTCAAGGCTACGACCAACCACAGGCGTACATCTAGCAGTATAACCTGTATCAGGCTCTGGCAACTTTCTTTCCTTCCCTTTGGGAAGGACAAGACAACAGCATAAATTTTTTTTTGCTATTATTGTATTCTGTGTGTGGGAGAGAGAATCGTAAAAATCACAATTAATTCTTATACTGCTTGGAGTGAGAATTATTTGGGAGTATATTCATAATTAAGATGTTCATATTCAGAATTAATTAACTAATTTCACAAGAATCTTCTCTGTAAAAAATAAACTTAATATTTAATTTTTTAATTTAAAAAATGTTTTGTGATTTAATCAGAAACAGAATTAAATTACGAAGTAATATAAATTAATGAAGTACACAAACTGATGAGTTTTTGATTAGAAAAATATGCATTTAAGCAATTCTGACTGAATCCAGCTAGAATAATTTTAAGAAATACATTCATTGATTCAATTATAGTAATGAAGAAACTTCATTCATTAAGAAATCACTTGGAATAAAATGAAAGATTTAAACCTTTTGATATTCGCATATTTTGAGAATAAAAGCAAAATGAAGGTAAATGAAATATATCATACATATTTAAATGAATTTAGTTAATTATAGTTTGATATAAAAATGAGAGAATGTTCCATTCACTGATTCTTAATATGATAAAATATGCAAATGCATTCACACTGATATCTTAGTATATATTTCATGTAGTAAATTAGCTGTTATTTTATAATTTTTTCAAATAAATGCAAATTAAAAAAATAAATAGACAATGCTTTTTCACTAACAAAAATATGGTGATTTTAACATAGATGTTAACATTCAAATGATTTATTTTTGGAAGTAGAGGATAAAATTTCAAAGTTTCCTATTTATAAGGGAATTAAGTAATAACTAACTAAGATAGAATTAAAGTAATTTATTAATAATATAAAAGTATTAAATTTTGGAGGATTTTCTTATAAAATATTTTAATTTATTATTTTTCTTTCGGATTAATTTTAGTTCAACAAGTTAATCAGCTAATTTACTCCATTAGGGTTTGCTTGTGTATTACAATGCATAACGCAGTAAAATTTATTAATTCATTTATTTTAATTAATTAAGTTTCTTAATTAACTAAAAGACAACGGCAAGAATTTAAAGGTTGATCATCAATGAAGTATTAAATAATTGTTTGTTTTCTTGAAAGGGTTTATTTATAAGAAGAAATTAAACTTCTTAATGTAATGGTACGTAACATAAGTTTCGTGAAAAGGCATAATGCACAAAGTATGTTATAAATACATAAAATAGGTCATAAGTTATAATATAAATTTATAAAAGTACCATTGAAATAAATACTGAATTTTAAATAAAAAATTATGAGTGATTTTTTAATCTTAAAAATAGGTAATTAAAGCTTTAGATAAGGCAAGCAGTATTTTCGTAAAATTTAAGAAATTATTTATTAGGGCTCTTATTTATTAAGAAATTGATATTTCTAGAAAAAGAAATGGAATTATGAACTAAATTTATTATACTTCCAAGCGTACTTTTGTTTCAAAACGTTATAAAAAGAATGGAAAAAATATCGGTTTATTTTTAAATACTTCAAGAAGACCCGGTGCCACAAAAAAGACTGAAGTATCGATTTTTTTTTATTATTTTGTTGCATTATTTGCATTATTATCTTTTGATTGATATATCACTTTTTTATGTCACAAAACTAGAAGTTGGAAAAAACTTCAATTGAAAAATATAAACAAACAAATTAGGTAAGTCAACCACGACCTCTTTTTAGATAAAAAAAAGCTAAAAAAAAGCATTTTGGTTAAAAAAAAATCTATTTTAAAAAGAGAAAAAATAACTATAAAAAAAAGTAAGGTGTTTTTTAAAAACAGGATATTTTTGAGGCATTGCAATAATGTAGGGTTTTTTTCCTTTTAAAATGTGTGCATGTAACATTTTTTAACTAAAACATTTTATAATAATAATTTTATAATTTTAGTTCTTATTACTCACATATTTTTCATGGAAATATAATACTTCAATATTATGTGAAGAAATAAACTGAAATGTCTGTCAAGATAGGGAAAAAAGCCATTTTCCTTGAATTTTCTTGTGCAATTAATACTTTCTTAAAATTGATCATTTGTATAAAAAAAGTACGAAATCAAATGACATGGAAATGGAATTATTTTAAAGAAATGTGATACAGCTAATATTTTAAAGTGGTATTTTAAGTTTATATTTAAACTTATTATAATTATTTTTCAGAATTATAAACTTCAAAATGGTTTTTCACAGTTTGTGTTTTTTCGATACATTAGTGCATTCAAAATGCTATTTCTTCCGCAATTATTTATCAATGATTTCCACTTTTTTTCCTGTGTATTATACATAATGTATGTAACAAAATTAGGAATCCATTTTACAGTAAATTGAATACTTTCTTTTTAAAATTAAAATGTAGGAAATATTGCCTTTTTCGTTGAATTTTAGCATGCATATCAACAAGTTATTTTTTCTCTCCAAAACTTATTAAGTTATTGTAAAATCGATTCCTTAAGTTGTTTAAAACATCCTAAAAATGCTAGAAAAAAGTTTCAGGTAAAAAATTAACAAGTACTAAAGGATTAGGATTTAAAATTTTCCAATTATTCTTAAGAAAAATTTTAAATTTTAAAATTTTTTGTGTGAAATGTATGTGCAAAATTTCATCTCAAATCCTATTCTTAAATAGAAACAATACATGAAGTGATAAAATATAATTTTTAAATGCATAAATAAAAAAAATGTGCAAAAGAGGTCTAGTCTTCTTAACATAGGAGAATCACAACATATGCCCGCAAAACACTATAGTATAATATTAGCAATATTTAACCACAATTTTGAATCATTTGTTTCAATATTAAACATTCATTTGAAAAAATTTAAATTTTTTTTTGAAGTAACAAAACTTTTGCCATACTGGCACAAATGTTGAGTCTAAATTAATTAAAATGTGTTTTCTAAAGAATACAGATTACATAAAAGCTATATTTTTTCCTTGCGCATTATTTATAAAAGGAGTTTAAAATAAAGATATATCAGGAAGAATTATGTTCAAATAGAAATACTTGTATCATGAATCATTTTTTAAGAAGAGAGAGAAAAAAGAAATTTCATCCTATGAATTATTATTTTATTCACTCTGTGCAGGAATGTGAGAAAATGCAAGTTGAAACATTTATTTTCTCAGATTTATAACTTAATTTATAATCCTTCTTTCAACAAAACAAGGCTTTTTTTCTATTTACAATTTTAATATTTACTTTAGACAATTTTAATTTTTTACCTGCTAAATCTCACTAAATATTTAAAAAATTTATAATCCAGCACAATTTATTTCATAAAAAAAAAAAGAAATATTAACTTAAAACACTGGTCAGAAAAAGTTAAAGTGCTACCATTTGTTTTATATTTGCAATTTAAGAGGATGAAGACAAAAGTAAAAAGTCAATTCCTACTTAGATCAACAAAGAAAAATTTTATTTTAGCTAATTTTTATTAAATAGTTACAACTAATATGAATATGTATTACATATGACAGAATCACAGCATTAAGTGGTAGTTGATTTTTGTTAATTATCATTAAAGTATCGTATTGTCATCCAAAACAATCGTGTATATAAAATTTCAGTTTAACTAAGTGCTTTAAAAAGGGAGAAAAAATACCTTTTCAAGTTTTGACACAAGTCGCCAAAATTATCGCTAAGTCGCCAAAAAAGATGACAACGTGGCTGCATTTGTAATTCTTTAAATAATTAGTTTTAATCAATTAATTTTTATTAATTATAATTAAATTATACTGTATTCTCATCTAAAATAATCATGTATATAAAATTGCAGCTCAATTGAGTGCTTTAAAATGTATTTTATTAACGATTGAGAATTCCAAGAAGATAAATAAATAAATAAATATATAGAGAGTGTGAGCTAATAGTAGGAATTGAAAAAAAAGGTATCTCCCATATGAATAGTCATATAGCCTCAATAAAATCTTGGTTGGGCGGGGGGAGAAGATAATCTCTATTAAATTTTCTAGGACTTGGACAGCGAAATTGCAGTTATAGGAAACTGAATATCTCACTTTTGTCACTACAGGGGAATTTATTTACGCTTGTTGATCTTTAATTGTTGGAAAAAAATATTATTTTAGCTTATTTAGTATGCTTAGAAGCAGGGAAAAAGGGGGTGCCCTGGGGTTCCGGACAATCCCCTTGGTTTTTTTCGATTGGTTTATAACCCTATGTATTTTTATTTACGAAAAATTTCATTTTTATTTTTTATTAAAAATTAATTTTTATTAATTAATGCTAAAAATTTTTATTCAGTTATTAATTTTGTATTGTTTTTTTTTAAAAACAAAAATAAAAAAAGAATATGTTGGGCGGCGTTTGGGGAGCAAACAAAAAAATAGTGGACTTTCGACACTGGACACCCCCCTTGAAAATTGTTTGTGTGCGCTACTGCTTAGAAGGTATCTTTAAATCAATTCGCTAGCATAACGAGTACAAATAGATGGATGAAAATATGCTAGAACAAGCTAATATTCTTATTGTATTTCCTATTGTAAGTCAGAGGCTCTAGGATCAGATTGAATCCAAAAATTCCCCATCTAGAACATATTTTCTAGACCATCTACAGACTATGACTATTGCTCAAAATCGCTTTCTAACTCTTAAGGCTCGAAGGAAAACACAGCTATGTTTCAGTTCATATAAAATCCTTGTGCAACAACAGGAGATATATTATTTGTTACTTTTGTTCTGACATCTTCACAATCAACGACATTATACTAGATCACGCCTTGTATGTGTGCTTAATTGATGGCTCGTGTTCTGCTTATATCGAACGTTACCTGGACTAATCAGAAAAAGGTCCCTATACTTTTTAAAATGTATCTTGACTCACTTGGGAGAATTATTCACATCATGTATTGATTTGGAGGGGAAAAGTTAATTAAGAAAGATATTACAACTAGATATACCTAGAACGCCCACTGATGTCGTTTCAACACCAAGGCAATTTATCATTATTAATAGATGTCGTTCAACAAAAGATAGTTCACCAAATAGATACCATTAGTAAAGAAAATTTCCGTAAGTAATATCGCACATTTACTTGACCTTTTTTGGGTTCAGTCAGTTATACTACAATCGCGTTGTCTAAGTGTTTCGTAATATAACATGCGCTTATCTACTATTAGGTTAGAGTAGAAAATTTGAAAAATCAGGTAAATACAGAAAAGAATTACAAACTTACTAAAACCCAAAAAGTGCGACATTAAAGAATTTAATGGAAATGCAACTAAAACATGAGCGCCTCTTACATGGAAATGGTGTGAGGAAAAAAGTACAGGAAAAATTTAATAACACTGTATTCATTGCAAATGAGGTATGTAGAAAACATTATGCATAAAAACAATAAACATCGATGAAAAAACTCGCATTCGCTTACGATTTTGCTTATTATGCTAATATTTATGAATATCACTGTTTCATTCCATTTTACAAAATTAAGTAATTTGTTTTGTTACAGTTTTTTATGATATAAAGGGCCATTATACACTCATGGACAAAACAATTAGCTCACCAAGAAGGAGTCGTCAAAATGAAACGAAATTTTACATACGTAATGACTACTTTGATATAAGTAAATGATAAGGAAATCAAAGAAAAAGGATAATTTATTTTCCCCGGAAAAAGGAAAAAAACGGAAGATTTAATACCCTTTAAACCCATTATAGCGCGAAAAGCAATCGATCGATCGGGCATTGAGGCATAGAAGTTTTGTAAGATGTCTTGAGACATTTCATTCCATATTTGCTGTAACCTTGCCTCTAGTTCGTTCAAACTCGTAGGATGTCAACTCGCCGTCCCACATGATCCCCGATATGCTCGATTGGAGACAAATCTGGAGATTGAGCGGCACAAGGAAGAGTAGTAACAGTGCGGAGATAGTCTTATGACACCCTTTGTTGAAAACAGTCTCCTGGGCATGAGTGGCAACACATGTGGTTGCAGGAAGTCATGGACTTACCGCTGGGCTGTCATAGTGCCACGGATCAATACTAGGGGTGACCGTGTATTGTAGGCAATGACATGCAATACCATCACACCAGCTGTGGGAGCGGTGTGTCTCTGTAAGGAAAAGGCAGGATTAAGGCGTTCACCACAGGTTCTCCACAGACGAACACGATTGTCATCACTGCTGAAATTGAATCTGGATTTGCCGCTAAAGATGACCTGGTTCCATTCCGCTGCAGTCAAGTTTCCTCGTACGTGGCACCACTCCAAACGGAGGCGTCGATCAGTGGGAGTCAGGGCGGTAGGGCCCGTAATGGCCTTCAACCAGGCGCCTATGCATGGTTCGAGAAGAAACAGGGGCCCCTAGTGAAGGTGCTACCTGTGCCTGGATGGCAGCTGATGAAGCAGTTGGCTGTACGCGTGCATTTCTTAAGATGTGGCGGTCTTCCAGGGACTGGCCCTGGTCAGGGCGTCCGAGCCGATTTTCGTGTAAAATGATATCCCAATCCAGGTCCCAACACTATCTCAACAAATCAGGGCGGCCTAATGACGGCTACTCGCCTAACTGACCACCCAGCTTCCATCATGCCGGTGATTTTCCCCCCATCAAACTTGCGACAGCTGCTGATATTGTCTCGAACATGTCGTAATGGCATATCTACCTCTGCTCTTCCTTTGTAAACTATTCCACACAATCAAACAGATAGTTGAAGATAGTTGAAGATAGTTGAAGATTGATTGGGAGCTGGAATCTAGACAGATTCCTCCGTCCCATATCGGGAACTGAAGAGGCCTTGTGTTGCATACATGGTTTGGGGGTTGAGCAGGTGTGGCCACTAACAATCAAACAAGCTTTGGATACCTGTTTTATACTCCACGGAGAACGACGGTAAACGCCCTCTACCGGCTATACGTATATATCCCCTACAACAGTGCTCCTCAACCTTTTTATCGCTGCGGACCGATCAACGTTTGATAATTTTACAGCGGCCCGCTGAGGGTGAGACACGTTGATTGTTTATATTTTAGATTGCTTTGATTTAACAATTTTAATTTTAGTTTACATTTAAATTTTGCCTTCGGGAATAAAATATAGTTACACCCAAAATGAATAAAAGTGATTTAACGTGTAACATAAAGTGATTTCCGTGGAAAGTTGCGCAAATCCGAGAGAAATGCACCACTTTAAATAAAATGGCAATAGTTTAATGTTCTTTAGGCGGCCCGGCACCATTTGATCCACGGACCGCTACCGGTCCGCGGACCGGGGGTTGCGGATCACTGCCCTACAAAATACCTTTATGCCAAGTTTTGTTACGATCCCACAATTATTTCTTAGGGCGTTAATTTTTTTGTCCATGAGTGTATATAATAATTTTTTGAAATAATATTCAGAAGTCTTAAAACTAAACAGTTCTATACAGTAGTCCAGCAATTATTTAGTTATTATAATTATTTTATATACCACGGTGTGGAATTGACTCCGGCGGATGTTTAAGGGTAATAGAAAAGCGGACATTCTAGTGTTAAAATCTAACGTAGTTGAAAGACACAATTACAGAAAAGGTGGATTTATGTTTTGCGCTGAAAAATGTTCCGAGTGATCATACTCTAATCTATGTATGCCCAAGGAGGAACTCTGAGAGTTGTGAAATGCCGATATGCAATCCTTGTACTGTATGTCACTCTATAAGCTCGTGGTACAGCCGATGATTTAATTTAAAGAGATGATAATGGCCAATCTCACTGAGTTCATTTTTTAATGAATATTTGAACTATTGCAGTTGTATCTTTGGGATCTAGGCAGAAAATTACTTTAAGTTCAAACCAAGATCGTTAAATGAACTGGAATAAATGTTGCTTCATGTATGGGAGCCGGTTCCTATTCCTGGGTTCACTCCAGTGTGGAAAATCGTTGTCATTAATGCACTGTAAGTGGTGAGGATATATATATATATATATATATATATATATATATATATATATATTCCTTATAAAGAAAACATATGTTTTTTCACAAAAATCTGTTGCTAATTTGTTTTTTGAACAGTTAATTTATGAAAAAAATGGGTTCATTTATAAAACGTGCTTTATATATTAAAATTATACCCAATTCAATAAATATTTAAAAATCATTTTTGAATAGTTGTAGCTATTATAAAATGCTGAAATATTAGTAAAAATATCTATTGTTTTGATATAACTTACGTAGGTTATGTTTTGAGAAAAGTATGAAAGAATAGATTTATGTAGTAAAACGAGTAAAGGTCTTAACCCGCGATCACTCGCGCGGAATGTTCTGTACACCCCAGCAACAAGAAAAGTCTCCTACAATTCTAAAAAGAATGCGCAGAGCCACGATTTTTTCTGTAGCTGCTCATTTTAGGTCATTGAACCTTCAGGCCTGATGTAATCAATCTCGCTAGGACGATTGGAATGTAGCGGCCTTCAAAAGTTTATTTGGGGTGCTGAGAACACCCCGCGAGTGATTGAGTTATATTTTCGTACTCGAAGCATCTACGGAAAAGTACGTTTTACTCTTTCGGTTTACATTTTTTTTTAAATATATTAATTTGCATGAATATTTTATTTAAAATTTCAATAAATGTGGTATAAAAATAATATAATTCTATAAAATAATTGTAAAATACAATTTTTTTAAAAAATTTCAAAACATTTTCTAGAAATTATGACAAAAACTTCATGCGAAACGGAGAAATAGCGACATCGTCGTCTATTAGATACTGTATCAACAGATTGACAGATTGACTAAGTGAATTCGATGACTGCGTGATTTCGTAACCAAAGTTGGAGAAATGAAACTTGAAATCGTAAATTTTTATAATACAGGTGGTGTTGATACCACTGATGAAATGTGCAGTATATATTATGTATCGCGAATATGTAACCTTTGGCCATTGCGAATATTTTATCATCTACTTAATACTGCAGGAATTAATGCTTCCTTTGTCTATCATTCCGTTCTTCTTGAAAATAAATGAGACATTCAATATTATTAGAGGAGATTAGAATGGATCTTGTGCAGCCACAGTGGTATATGAGATCGAATTTCCCAACCCTTTACAAAACACTCAAAAGAAGCTTTACTGACACAGAATATATTAAAAAGAGCATTAATCCCCCTAAAAAAGGGTGTTGCACTGTTTGTCCACGGGTAAAAGATGTAAAAATTATTTGTTTTTGTCTTCAATGTAAGAAAAATATGTGCTTAAAGCATATGAATACAGTCTGCTCTGAATGTTTGAAAAATGATTAAAATATTATTTTTCAACTTTTTGCTATCCTTATCATTAATTATAAAGTATATTTATTACTGGTATATACGTTTTACTTGTGATTTATGAAAAAATATAAAATTGTGTACTTCAAAATGAAAATTTTGTAAGTTTAGTTTAAATTAATGCTAGTCTCATTTGAATGCAATAAACTTAACAATTTTTTTGTATAATACAAAAAAACATCTTATACTTCATAAATATATATCATAATTGACTTAATTTTTTTTTTTTATTTAAATACACGTGTTAAGAGTTTTGGGTGTTCTCTACACCCCGCGAGTAACGACGTGAAAAAATAGGCTCGAGTGACAGCGGGTTAAGGAAGAGGATTGGTTGGCATTCATTGTTAATTTATATATATATGTAACCCGGAAGTGGTTGCGTGTGGCGCAAAGTCATCTCAGGCAGACGAAATTCAGAGAAAACTATTTATTTGTTACCGATGACCTTGCCAATATCCTCCTATATGACCGTCTTCATGGGAACTAAAATGTATTTGCCTCCTATCTCCCTCTTTTTTGGAAGTGTCAAACGTTTTTTTTTACAATCTTCGGGTACGTGGGGTGACTTCGGGTACGACCACTTTCGTCCCAAAATGTTATCTATGAACAGGCTACATACCCTACCCCCGTGAACGATTTAGTAGTTTTGAGTGATGTGTTGTATGATTCATTATGGTTCATAAATGTAAGTGAACAGAATATAAAAAAAAGAAATGGTCATCTGCGATCTTTATTGGATGAAGTTAAACCGATCAAGAAAGGGAAGAACCTGATGAAATAATGTGTATTAATCGTGACAGCGAAAGTAAATTTGAGAAAAGTGATGAAGATGAAACGTTTGAGTTGAAAGGAAGATTTTCAAATGCTACCTAAAAAAACTCCTTCAAGAAAGATAGGATGCCGTAAGTGTACAACAAAACTCAATACGTATTAAAGACACATGCAAGAAATGTCGATCATCAAAGGGTAATAAATTTACAGTAACTCAAACAAAATATAAACAGTTTTGCCGAAAATACCCATTCCTGAAATTTTAAAGAAAAAAGTTTTCGGATCTGTTTTTTAAAAAGTCATGCACATTTAAAAAACATTTTAGTTCGGTTTGTTTAAATTTTTTCCCAAATTTGTAAAAAAAAAATTGAAGTTTTTAAAAAGTAGGTAAATATTTTTTTCTTTTAAATTTAAAATTTTTCCCACTGAAATTACGTATTGTATTAATAAAAATTTTAATAAAAAATACGGTTTGTATTAATCAATACATATAAAAAAAAAGGGTTCTGTTTTATTTTTTAAAATTTTAAAAATTTTTTACTAAATGTTTTTAAAAAGTATATCCGGTATTATATAAAAAAAATCTTTTTTAAAATTTTTTTTTCATCTGTCTGTCTTTCTGTCTGTCTGTTTTTTCCCCTTTCTGAAACGGCGGGCCCAAATTTTTGGACAAAACCACTGGCAGAAGCAAGTTATAAGGATAACCTAGGCTACTTTTATTATAAAAAAAAATTAGTATTCCGCAAAAATAAAATTAAAACCAATAAAAAAGGTGAACAAATCCTTTTCCCTAATAGGGATTATTTTTTTCCCAATAGGGATTTTTTTTTTCGAAAAGGGATTTTTTTTATTCGATGGGAATTGTTTTTTTTTGGAGCGCCCCTTGTCCCCAACGTTTCCAGCAGTTATATCAAACTTTTTTGTTTGATTAGGTTACTGACACTCGGATTTTTCCCCATTCATGTGTGTGTGTGTTTTCGATCTTAATGTTTTTTAAGCCGCACACCATTGACAGTGAAAAATCATGATCCCTCTTACCTCTTGCTTGGGGGTCCGTTTCACCCTACCCAGCCCTCCCCCCATCGACAGTGTAAAAGGTCAGGGAGTCCTCCCCTGCTTGCAGATTCTTTTTCACCCTACTTTTTTCCAAATCCTGTTTTGAACTGTTGCATTCAACGTTTATCATCATTCCAATGATTTCATTCTCCCCAAGAACACTGAGCAACATCAATTTTTTTTTAAAACCCGGGACAGCATTTAAACTTAAATCGGGAATTTTTTTGGGGTTTTTACGTCTTTTTGAATTCTCACAAGATTTCGCATTTAAATAGGGGTTAAGCCAGTTTCATACCTCATTTTGTTTATTTCATTGCCAAACACTGCAAAAAAGCAGTCACAATAAATGTTTGTCTTGCAAGGTGATTGTACAAGTGGGGAGTGGGGATAGGGGTGGGGGACCCAAGAGCCAACAGGTTGTTTTATTTAGTCAAGTACGTATGAAGTTGTTTCAAAATAAATTTTTTTAATTACGTTTTAGGTGAAAAAAGTGCACTTTCCCCCCCTTAAAATTTAAAAGAAAGTTTTTTCCCCAAAACTGTAAATAACTTCATTTATCCGGGGTTTAATATATACAATATAATATTTAATTGAATAATATTTATATTGCGTAATATTTATCCCGGAAATAAAAAGAATAACAGTTTTCGAGTTTAAAATATTTTTTATTTTTACCGTTCCATTCGGGAACGGTAGAAAAAAATTTTTAACGAAAAAAAATTTGAATTAAGAATTAATTCAAATTGTTTCTTTAAAATTTGACAGTTTTTAGCGATTAGTATAATAATTAGAAATCAATTTTAAAAAACGTCTTTAAAGGTTTTTTTTTTAATGGAAATAGTTATGTTTTTTTATTTATTTTTGGTTGATACATTCTTAAAAGGTTATTATATTTAGTTAAGTACGTAGGTAGTTGTTTCAAAAAAATAAATATTTTAATTACTTTTTAGGTGAAAAAAGTGCACTTACACCTTTTAGCTATACCTAAAAAAAAAATAAAAATTTTTTCTAATCTATACAAAAAAAAAAAGGAATTGAAGAGTGTTTGTAATTTGAACTTTACAGTTTTTTACTAAATGCTTTTTAAAAGAATATACGGTACTTATAAAAAAAAAAATTAAGTTTTTAAATTTTGTCTGTCTTTTCATCTTTTTTGTTCCGGCTAATTTGGGGGAAACAGCTAGACCGAATTTGACGGAACTTTTACTGGCAGATAGGTCGTTACTAGGGTAATTGGGCTACTTTTTTTTTAGAAAAAAAATGGGGGGTTCCGCGAAAAAAAAAATTAAAACCAAAAAATAATGAACAACATCAGATTCAAATATGGTTTATTTATTATTATTTTTTTTAGAATACTGTTCTTTAAAAATTGGGATATTGTACACAAGAGATTGTTCAAAAATTGGAAAATTGTATATAGAAAGATTTTTCAACAAATTCAATATTGTATATAGAGAGATTTTTAAAATTAACGTATTACACATCCAGATAAAATTATTTACACTATTTAAAGGTTTATTACACAAAATTTGTAAAAAAAGTGTTATTTTTTGCCGAGCAGAAAGAAGTGCCAAAAAACAACCCACAAGAGAGTTATAAATTTTAAAAAAATCTTTTTTTTCAAACTGTTATATCTATAGACTTTAAAAAAATTTGCAAAAAATGGTTTTTTTTTCAGCTGGGGATATGCAAAAAATTTTTTTGTTTTTTTTTTAATTTACAATTCCCGTAAAATTAACTCATTTAAAACTCCTTTACCCTTCAGTCTGTATTGTTTAATTTTTCAATTCACCCGTCCGAAGAACGGGTATATCAGCTAGTATAAATATAAAAAAGGATTGGGGTGACTCTTTCACCCCGCCTGACCACGAGTGCGTGATTTCTCTCGGGGTAAAATTTAAAGAAACAATTGAGACGCATATTAATGTGTTTGGCAAAAAAATTTTTAATTTTAAAAAATTAATTTAAAAAAAATTTTGAAAACCCGGACGTTTCTTTTATATTTTTCCACAATACAACAAATGACAACTAAAATATATCTTCATCGGGGGTAACTTTTGGGGACACTATTGATTGACATAGATCATGAGTGGCCAACCCTTTTGGGAAGAGTACCATTATTCGATAAAAAAATTATGCATGCCACCTTTTAAAATTTTTTTAAAAAAAAAATGAAATGGGGGTAAAAACTACTTTTTAGGGAAAGTTATGGGGGTTTTTATCAAATAGCACATTTTTTAAACAAGCCTTTTATATATATATATATAGTGTTACGAATTTTTTAAACAGGTAAATAATTTGTATTTGGGGGTCTAATGCATTTATATTACTCTTTTGTTATATTTATTTCAAAGTTTAAAAAGTACTATTTTCAACAACCTACCCCCAGTTTTAATGGCAATTCAATGAGAACTTGGCGAAATCTTGGCGGTAGACACAAGTTGGCATCATTTTTGGCGATCAAGTAGGCGGCCAATTTGGTGAATTTGTCGACCATTTGGGCGTCATTGGCGACCATGTTGGCGAGTTGGGAACCCTCTAGAATCCTCTAGAAAGTAGTGGATCTCTCCACTAATGTCACATTCAATGACACGAGCGATTATATTTCTGGAAGTTTCTGTCGCGCCTATAAATAAAGATGCTCGCCGGAACGGCGGTCAGTCTGATTTTAACCAGCGAATAGTGAGTATTGTTTTGCCTAGCGATTAGCTCTACTGTGCTTGTGAATAATCTTTTACTTACGTGTATTTTTAAACACTGATGATTGTGTTTGATTGCTGTTGAAAGTGTAAAGACCTTTGAGGATTTACTCTGTGAATATTGCTGCTGAATCCTGTAATTAAAGGATTGGATTTTCGATAATAATTTCACATCACTCTTATAATACTGTTTATTTTTCTGTGATTGTTTTGCATAAAATCCTCGAACCCTCGGATTTACCTAACAATATATATATAAGCATTGGGAATTTAAAAATAATATAATAAATACATATAAGACAAAAGTCCATACTTCGATTTTATTTGCTAATAAACTTTTTACAGTTTCAAGCAGTTACGTAATTGTGATTCAGGTATATTGTACAAAGGAGTTACTTGAAACCATTTAGTTCTAAATAATAATTATTAAACAGTTAAGTGTGTGTTTAATGTGAGTTTGCAGTTTGTTTGTTTTTACTGTGAGTCATCTATTAAGAGTTATTCCTTTTGAAGTTGCTAACAAAATTATATTTTTTTAAGTGGATATCAGTTAATTTTGAGGGATATTTTGATTTTATTATGTTCATAATATAAAACATTTGTTTATAAACATGTTGTTAAGTGCAGGATGCAAACACCTGAGAAATATGACTGGTGAAAGCGATTTGGGGCGTGATTTTAGTCACGCCTCTTTTTAGTGTAACAGTTTTTATATATTGTGTGTGAAACGAGTATACACAGTCCACTGAGTTGTGCTTTATTTGAGTCGTGTCAATTCACTTTAGAGAAACCTTTTATAAGACAACTTTGAGAGTAGACTTTGAGTATCCAAACCTACAACAATATCTGAAAGAAAAATCGTTTTAATTTGGAAAAAACTGCTTGTTGATACAAATTTCCAAAATTCAATATAATATGGATCACTTGCAATTCAAATAAGTTCCTTATATTCGCTTTTAACTGAAGTATGAAGGTTAGTAATTTTGATTTAGATTTCAGGTGGGTAACACTAAACCTCTTTCAGAGAAATTGAAAAAGGATTTGTAAAAAGATCAGTATTTCTTTTATGATCTTGAAAACCATCAAACCTAGCCCTGGATGAATTCTGTAAAAAGGATTTTAAATTTTTCGAATCTATCATAGTTCTGATCCTTTTTTACTTAGGTAGTGATGGGAGGCCGATTTCTGGTCCCTGAGATACAATTTTAATTTTGCATCTGCCCTGTTTATAAGAAACAGGGATTAGTAAAGAATGTGGGTGCTTCCCCAGTTCATTGCACTCTCTGGTTGACAAGGTTGTATTTTTACTCGGACTGTGAGTTTGCCGTTGGGCAAATCAGAGTGGTGGATTGGTACAGTAACAAATTCGCAGCGTATTCTTTCGGAAGTAATGCGGTCAGCTTTAAAAGCACTTGCACGCTATTTCTCGGGGCTTTTCCTTTCCTTAGATTACTTGCCAGCACCACTCCACCACGGGCGGAAAACTTCACACCCTCCTAGATCTCTTAATACCGTCCTCCTCTCACTAAGTACCGTTTTTACTTTGTTTTAGAATGTTAGTTTCAGTATGCCGTTATTCTAAATAAAATTGTGTTACCACTATACGATCAGACTTTAATTTTAGTTGAGTCATTTACTCTGGTTGTAATTCCATGATCTGTAGGAACTTCTGATCAGTAGATAGTTCCTGCATTAATTTGAACTATGTTGTTACGTAGATCGGGGCTCGAGGATTTCATGCAAATGTATCGCAAAGAGTAAGACAGTTCTTCAGAAGCGATGGAAATTTATTGTCGAAAAACAATTCTTGAAATACAGCAGCTATATTCGCAAAATAAATCCCAGAAGGCCTTCACACCTTCTACGGCGTTTAGGCATGACTATACTCTCAGTGTCTAAAATACAAGTATGTTAAGGATTATTTACAAGAACTCGCTCGTCCTACTCAACAGCCGAAGAAAATCTAATCGCTGGTCGACTCTTCATGGTCAAATCAATACTACTCTTCAACTGTAAAACAAGATTAACTAAATTTCGAAGAGCTTCTTCCTATTTATATGACCCACAGGTCTTTCGAGACGTCATAGTTTGTGGTATTAGTAGATTTTTACAGTAATTTCCAGAAGAATCTATATGGTCTCGAACTAACCAAAAATGGTCACCAACATGCTCATCAAGTCGCCAAATTTCCTAAAATGCTCACCAATATGGTCACCAAAAATGACGCCAACTTCGCTCTTTCACCAAGTTTGCACTGAATTGCCATTATAATGTGAGGAACGGCATTGCTTGCGAATATTACAATCTCAACATAAAATAAGTGCAACAGAAAATAATGTTATCGTATTACACATCCAGATATAAATTATTTACTCTATTTTAAGCATTCATTATACAAAATTCGTAACAGTGTCAATCTTTTTTCTCCAAATTCGAGACATAAAAGCAAACGCAAAAGAAGGAAGCAGTGGTACAAGGGTTCCGATGTAAAATAAATAAATAAATAATGACCCTGTTTTGGTTCTTTTCATCAAGTGAAAAACTAGAAATATATGAATATTTCGAATATACAAGCTAGTTTATATATAACATCGGCTCTTTATCGTGCTCTGAAGAATATAGGAAAGCAAAGATACATACTACCTACATGTATGTGTACGGGTTTTCTTGTGTGAGCTACAGTGATCACCCAGGTTCGGTTTGACACCACGTCAGACCTGTTCCAGAACAGCTGTGAAGAGTTAAGGAGCTACCGGAACCGGACGACGAGAAGTAACGTAATAGATGATGCAAAATTAAACAATAATTAACAATATTACAAATTATAACACAGGTATTAGAAATTAAATACGATGTTGAAAAAGAATAAAAGTTTTATTACAAAAAGAGGTGTTTTTTTTTTGTACTTACCTATTAACAAAAATTAACAATTTTGTTTACAATCTATTCCTAGCTTTAGTTCTCGCAAAACTTTCAAAAACTTTGGTTAAATCCAGGTTGGATGTGATCTTGTTTTCAACTGCTATTAGTGATAAATGCGGAGTCGGGTTTGACCACAATATTTTTTCGGCTGCAGAAGTCACTGGAATGGTATAGAATAATAAGGATGCTGTAAATATTGTTAGGTCACATTTTAGAACTCATATTTTCTCATTGTTTCTGTAAAAAATTGGTGAATAGTTTATTTCTAGGTTAATTTAAGGAGAACTAGGTAATATATATGAAGAAATTGAAGAGAAAAAGTTTGAGTCTATTATATCAGAATACTTATTTTGGAATTCATCACACTTCTGTAACAAAGTTAATTCATCTATATCTAATAAAAATACTTGAAAATTGAATTTTTCCCGCTGCACTAACTAGAAAAAGTGTATTTAATTAAGCTAATATTGTGTCCCGTACCTTATTGGAAATAGTAGTTTTAAATATTTCTTTGATGTTTTTTGAACTTTGCCTTTTTTTTCCCTTGAAAACGGGGCTGAATACCATATTTTCTTGAAGTTTCACTTGCACTTGAATGATTCAAAGTCGTTTCTATAAATTTGCATCTTCAACGACGGTATCTTTACCTGCAATAACTATCGAATTTCCTTCAGTAGGATTCTCAAGCAACACAGTAGTGACCACATTATCTATATAAGTCCCTATCAACACAGATACTTTGGCCAGAAATACTCGTAGAAGGCTGAATACGAATTGTTTCAATTTTGGGGAATTTTTGTTTATTATGATCTCTTTCATGGCGCCACTGGGTTTCTTTATCCATAATTATACTTTTCTAATTTTTGCAATACAACTCGTATGTGCTCGCGTGAACACTTACAGACGTAAAATAGAAGAAGAAATATAATGCAACGCTATAAATGCCGTCGAGGAATCCCTGGCTATTTATTTATTTATTCGGGAGGATCGAACTGACCCAATAGAGAGTTTAGAGCTACAAAATGATTCGTCCAGATGGACAGGAAATGATACAAAGGATATGCATGAACAAGGAAATAACAATTATGATAATATTATTTTAAATAATATTATCATAATTATTTTAAAAAAAACTTGCAAAACAGCAGAGGAGGGATGGGGCAAAATAGTCTATTGCAGATACGAGTAGATTGCAAAATATTGAAAAAGAAAAAAATTTTATTATGAATCCTATTGTTATCAAATTTGAATAAAATGTAACCAGGAAGGGAATTAATATTCCTGTGTAGGTTTTTAAAATGTAATATAATATTTTTCATGGGACTTAATTTTCAAGCTACAGTTTATTAAAAAAATTTATAAGCAATTGCAAATAATATAAACTTTTTAATGAGTAAAGTTTGCAACACTATACAAACAATGGAAAGAATTCAAAACAGGTTTGAAATTACTAGCAATTGAGTTGCCTTGATTATAGTTGTGTGTTACAACCTTTTATATTTACATCCTAATTTGGGGGGAAATTATTGCAAGTTCGACTTGCTTGGTGGTCGGGATCCGAGACATCCCTCAGCTGAAGGCCCCGATGCAGGGAACCGCCTAGCCCATTGGTTGCTACGCCAATAAAAATAAGACATGTGACCAAATAGGGTAGGAAAAATGCAATATTTTTCTTGTAATCTTAAATTTAAGTCATTTAAATATCCCATAATACCGGTAAGAAAAGCTAAATCCTATAGTCAGTTTTCATTTTTCAGTAACAAGAACATCCTGGGCAATTCATTGTTTCTTCCAGATATTTTTAAAACACACGCACTCAAATTCCGAAACCTCACACATTCACTTCCTTTGTCAAAGCAAGCGCACACAACAATTTCTCTACAATATCATTTTCTATTGTAGTTCAATTAATAAGGTGTATTTAAAATAAATTTTGAGGGGTTTTTGTGTGTGTGTGTCTAAAATAACCACTTTTTAATAAAACTGTAATATATATATATACTTACTATTTTTTTTTAATTTTTCATGTACCACTGTTACAACTACTCCATGCCACACTGTGACCCGCGAGTCATGAGCTGGTCTTACCTGCTTTGGATAAATAAATGCATTCTGGATTTTATTTTGGGAGCAAAGGAAAACATATTTTAAGAATGATGAAATCAAACACATCCGAGTACAGTTAAAAAACTCTCCCAAAAAAAAAAATATTTTAAAATCCAAAACTTTTTCCCGCAAATATTCTGTGTCATTTTCAACACAAGTATTTGCTTAGCATTACCGCATTACATCGCGGTAGTCGAGGTCACGGACTTGTGGCTAACATGTCAGGAGTTCAAGCCTAGTACCAATGAAGACCCACACATATGACCCCACAGGTGACCAATGCACGATAAATATTTTAAACACCCATCCGTTAGTGTGGAAATTAAGAAAGAGTAGACTCCAGCTCAGGTGTCGTCCTCATCACTAGACCATGGTTCAAAATTACGAAGTCTGTTGCCAATAGTCCTCGTGCCCTCTCTCTCTCTCTCTTAGCATCCCATGATAAATTGCTCGAATGAATACTATTGAGTTCAATTTATTTTTAATATTTAAAATAAAGCTGAATTAGACATTTCAAGTGAAAGCGTACCAAATCAGATAAAATAAACAGCGTGAAGCATTCTAGGGTAAATATACGTAAAAGCAAACAAAACAAGTATTTAATGGAATAATGCATAGCTTAACATACCAATTTACAGATAAGTTTAAATTTTCAGGTAAATCAATTTTATTCCACAATTTATTTTTTTTATATAAAAACATTATTAAAATCTGCAAACTATTTTATAAAACTATTGATTGAAATAAAATAAGCATTTTAAATTTGTTAGAATTTTAATTTTAATTTCTCCTGCATTTTAATTGATTGTCATCGCTTTTAAATTCTGGATGGATTTATACTGTAGTAATTGTTATTTTTCTGATGAAACAATTTTCTGTTGAAAGAGAGTTTTCTGTACAGTAAATTATTTTAATAATTATCTAAAGACTATATAATTTTTCCTTTCGAAAATAATTACGAGATTAACAAGAATGGTTTAGTCAGGTAGGAATACATTTTAAAAACAATCCTTAACATTTGTGTAGTAGAAGACATCACTTTATCGTATATGAGTCCATATTTTTTCATGTAATTGCTGATTCATTCCTTAACTAACTTGAATGTTTTCCTGATCTTTAAAAACCTTTACATTGTTTCATCTCAGATCAGGGCATTATCTGCAATACCAATCATTGTAATTTTATATCATTACTTTGGGGAAAAAGAAATATATTTGACAATTGAATTGACATGAATAGATTTCGAAACTCTCGAACAAAGAAAAACAGTTATGTTCTTTCAGATAAGAAATAATCACTACTTACTTAAAAATATACTATATATTGAAAATTTAACTGAAAAATTCAGTGTATAACTAAAAATAAACATGCCTGATGTAAGCTTTGGGGGAAACGGCTTCCTTGGGTGTTTTTTCTTAGTTATCTGCGTGAGCTGAGGTGTAGGGTCAACAAAAAGAATGAGAAGTAGCCATGCTCTTAATATGACTTTATTAAGAACTAGAACAAACTTTTAAAGAATGTAATGTTATATATGTGAGAATCCGATGAACAAACACAAAAAAACAAGTAATACCGAATTAACCTTACTCGGACCACTATCAATACTCCCCCCTAATCTCAATTCCAATAATAACACAAGGCCCTAATATTAAATAGTCAACCCTACCTTAATCCAACCTGCCCCGAACTAGGGTGCGTCTTTACGGGGTGCAATGGATGCATCGGGCTTTGGGTTTCTCCTCGGAATAACCTCTGTTGGCCGTTCTTTCACAATTGTATCAATCCCCACATAACTTCCCAAATTGCCATCGCACTTACTGAAACTTCTGTTTTTAAAAGCTATCTAATTTGAACTTCACTTTCCCATTTTGGGTTTTTGGTTGGGAAAAAAGGCCTTTATCTTAAAAAAAGACCCCAAACGACTTTAAAAAGAAAATACGCGTGAGCCCGTCCACAGTTACATAACTAGTTTAAATGTCAAGATTTTCTAGATACGTAAAAGACTATAGAGCTTCTTGAACAAAAATTGCAATGAAAATTCGCTTCTTGGTCTGAACGTAAGAACAACCCATATCACGATACCCATTTTTTTAGAAAATCAGCAAATGTTGATGCTTTTTGATTTAATATTAGTATCACTTATAATCACTTTACCAAAGAATTAAAACTAACAATTATGTATCTATTGCATCTTTTAGTTACATGTAAGGGGCTCTTAAAATACCTAGAACAATCCATTCTCTTCTCCTACATCTAGACACACGATGTAGCTTTTCTCTTATTTACATTCTAGATAATGTTTGGGAATCGCATACATAGCATTTACTGCACCAATTTTCACCATCAGTTCGTACTTTATTTCTATAAAATCTCTCGAGCACATTGCCAACGGTTTGGTGGTACCGAAATATCCTCCCTCCCACTACGGTTATTTTGAATTTCTTGGATTACGCCGGAAAATTTGAGAGGACTAAATACCAGCTACATAGGCTATTGGCGTCACTCTCTCATTTTTGGAACACGCCTTCATCACATAATGTCTCATGACATTTTGTTGCCGGGCTATATTCGGTTATTTCCTGTCAAGTTTCTCGTAAGGAAAAGTTCAGTTTTCTTAGCAAGATGGGAAGGATATCTTCATTTCCAATTTTAAACGTTTTCAGTTTCGCTTGGAGATCAAGCATCTATGTTTTTTTTATATATTTGCAGATGCTAGTGCTTTAGCATGAATATCGGTATATTTGGCATACTTCATCCCTACCTTTAAATAGGTTTGCAAGCCTGAAGACTAAGTCTGTTAGATAAACAGTCTGAATTTTCCATAAGTATCGGATCATGACAGGCATGTCATGAGTTCGAGGTCAGTACCAATAAAGACCCGCCGTGTAGGGGAGTGGTGCACGTTTCATCTGTCGAGAGCTCAAACGTCCTTCCGTTGGTGCGGTGTGGTAGTTAGGAGAAGGGGTGCTATTTCTCAGGTGTCGTCCTCGTCACTTAATCATGGTTTAAAATTACGAGGTCCGTCACCAAAATCCCTCGTGTAGCTGAACAGTGCTAAGTTAATATTCACTCACTCACTTACTGAATTTTCCATGAAGATTTTACTATATTACATATTTGACTGAAATTTCTAGGTGCTTTTTAACCCATCTTGCTACTTGACCTTCCGAACTCTTAAAACTGAGCAATTAAAAAAGGAAAGTTCATCTGCATAATAATGTTTCAGCCATTAAAATCTATAATTATGCAATCTTCTATAGATTTAATAAACAATGGCCAACAACTACTTTCGAGTTACGCAACAATTTATTTCCGGTTTTCATAGGCTTTTGCTGTAAAAGGCCGTGACGTGATCTTCATTGTTAAAGACATGGGATAACAAGCTCGAATTAATCCATTACTTGCTTCAATATCAAGACAAAACGCTTGTCGAGATGAGGATATACAGAAATCGGAGCCGAGGATAAAGCATATCTTAAAATACTGAATGTAACTTCTTATTACTCAGTAAAATAAAATAAATGTTTGTCTTTGTTAATGTGAGTAAGGGTCTTGCCATTGTCTAGAAACTCTCTCTCTTTAAACAAAAAATATATATGAAGTGCATAGTCCAAAGAGAACTTTCGAAGATCATGAACGTTTTCTGATCGTGCCCATTTCTTCTCTACCCTGGTCTTTTCAAGATGAGATTTAACAACTTCCTCTAATATAACATGTCCAAGATAAAATAGTTCTTGAAAGAAAAATTGGCTTTTCTTAAGGTTTAATTATGAATTTACTTTGTTAAGTCTGCGAAGTGCTTGTAAAATGTGAATTGAGTGATCCTTAAATGTACATTCTATGATGGTTATGTGATTCAGATATATAAATCCGCTTTAATTGACAGCCCCTGAAGAACATTTTACATTAGTCTGTAGAAAGGGCCATACGTATAGCATAATACGAAATGCATGACTTTCAACTTACAGGACCCCCGTTCGCTGTCTTTTTCACTTCCACTTACTAATAACTACTATTTGAACTAAGGATAGAGAACTATTTACTCCAGCAAATTTTCAAGAGCGTTATTAACTCTTGGCAAGGGTGTCTTTCATGTAATACACTTAATCTTCTTTAATAATGCAAAAGTGCATTGAACCACTTTCTTCTTAAGCAGCATTTTAGAAGATGCCTAAAGTTCTGACAGTAGGATCTCTTTTTCTCCTGTCTTTTATCAGTTCTTGCAATATATAGGCAGTCTTCACGGATTTTGTTTGTTCTGTTGATGATCCTCTATATTTATCTTATATCGGTTAAAGTTTATCAACACGTTGAAGGGCTTCTTAAATTCATATAACAGTTGTTTATTTAACCATGAAATATGTATGTGATGGCATTAATGTGCTACATTTCTTTGGTATTTTGGGGGTTTGTATTAATGTCAACAGCCCTTCTCCATGGTTTTGCATTTACTCCCTATATTCAGGACTCAGATAGGATTGATATTTTTATTTAAGATCATTTAGAGACACATGTATAAATATTCCTCTCTGCGAAACGTAGCTAGGATGTTCAAAATTAACATTTTGAAAAACAGCTGAGATGTATGTAGTCATTGAATTTAACGTTTCTAATTTGATAGAATAATGACTGTTTCCAATCGCAATCAAATAAGTTGGTTATTTGGACTAAAACGTCCAGAAAGAAGATAGAATCCTCCTCTAGAATGCGGTTCATTTTTTTTAGACGTAAAAGGTGAATTCATGGTTCAGGAAGTCCAGTCCATGGGTCAGTGGGATCTAATGTTTGAATATACTAAACCTATATTTTAAGACATCATGGACATTTACACTAACTTTTGCTTAGCCCCCATTCGCAGTCTCTAAAGTAGCAAAAAGCAGTAACTCTTTTATTTCCTTTGTTATGTCAGCTCTTATTAGGGTCTCTCACAGGTTCACGTATTCATGAATTTTGAGCGTGGATAATCCATTTAAACCTCTTCATAGCGCTAAAACTCATAAAATATCTTTTGAAAATTACTCTAGGAGCCCAATGCTTGACAAACGCTAAATACGTATTTTCCAAATTCATAAAATATTAAAGGCGAAACCTGACTTTCAGGGGTGGTCCTAACATTCTCCGTTACGCCACTGGTAAATAGATAGAAAACATTACAGTTACTCCAAAGCCACTGAAATTCATACACCGCATAAAAAAACGATCACACATGAAAAATCGCATAAAAACAGGTTCTACTGTATTTATAAATGTATGAGTACGGTGCAATGTATTTGATACTAAGTATCAATACTAAGTAAAGAATTTTATATTTACTAGTGATTTTCCATTGTCTTATCAAAACTGTATACAAAATTTAATATTTATCTTATAATTTGTACGATTTATAATTACGGTTTTCGCTTTAGAGTCAAAGTATTATACAGTGGTGGCCAAAACTGTAGACCTTTTTTTTTTTAAAAAAAAAATTGTTATGTTTTTAAGTTTGTAAGCTTATAGAAAATTTTACGTTGTACAACATACGAAATATTTTACATTATTTTCAAGAGAAATTAACACTAAATTTAATACAAAAAAGAAAATTAAAATATCTTCAACACAAAAAAAGTTATGCTGCAATAAATGTCAGTGTACATTAGATACTGATGATAGCTGTGAGTTACCACAGCTTAGTAAAGTTATCTTTATTCTTTATTACAGCTTCACATCACTGTTTCATTGAGCTGAAAAAAGCTTTAAGCTCTTCCTTCGTTATTACACGATGCCAGAAAACAGTTATATCCTCAATTAGTTTTTTTTTCATGGGTCCCTCATTCGGACAAGAGTTTTCAAACGGTGCCGCAAGTTTTTGGTAGGTTCGAGGTTCGAGGAACTGTTTCCTGGTTAAGACAACAATTCAATGATCTTAGAACGGTACCAATCTTTCAATTACTTTACTGTGTGACAAGGAGCAGATCTTGTTTAAAAATAAATGAAGCATTTTTGTTAAATAGATCCCCTTGATGGAAGGTAGAAGTTTGGGTTCTAGAATGGTGTCAATGTATTTTATGACATTCAGTGTCCCATCGATGATATGAAGGAGACCGATACCATCTGCTGATATTCATGACTAAATAATAAAACTATGTGGGTGCTTTATTATTGCCTAGATGCTGTCAGGATGCAGCATTTCTCCTATTCTACGTCTTACATATTTTATGCTATCACTACCGAATAACGATATTTTAGATTCGTCCTTCTATATAACTTGTGACCAAAAATATTTTGTCCAATTAATGTGTTCCATTGCCCACTGTAGTCCCTCTTAGAGCTGCTGTAAATTGAGATACGGCTTTTTTCGTGGAATTCAACCATCTGCTAATCTACTCCAGATTTTTTTTTTACTGACAGAAAGATTAGCATCACTCAAGTCACTTCTGATGGATGTCCATGAAATTATTTTATCTCTGAAACATAGTACTTTGTTTTTCTGTCATCAACAGATCTGATGCACCGTTTTCGCCCTTTTCCTGCTCTTTTTCATTATTAAATTTGTCTCCTAGCATCTTAAACAATACTTTCAGTTTCCAGATGTAGTAACCTAACTACCCACCTGTTATGTAATTTTAACATAGGAAACACCAGTTTCTCGTCACACATGTGTCTAATCTACTTTTTTATTTGATGGCATTGCTTTTTGACTAAATATCATTGCTATCCTGGATAGAAAACAGTCCTGACCTTAATCCTATCGAAAACCGTTTGAAACCTCTTGTCCGAATGCGGTACCCATGAAATAAAAAAGGAACTAATTGAGGATTTAATTGTTTCCTGGCATCATATAATAACGAAGGAAGAGCTTAAAACTATTTTCAGCTCAATTAAACATTCATGTGAAGCTGTATTAAAGAATAAAGGCAATTTCACTAAGCTCTGATAACTCACTGCTATCATTAGTATCTAAAGTATATTTACAGTTATTGCAGCATGACTTTTTGACGTTGCAAATATTTTAATTTTTTTTTTTTTTTATTGAATTCAGTATTAAATTGTCGATAAAATGATATAAAATACTTTGCATTTTCTATAGGTATACATACATAAAAAACACAACAATTTAAAAGTGTCCACAATTTTGGCCACCACTGTACAATATTACAGCTTAAGTACATTGTTATTTTAGGGGGAGGGCGCGGAGAAAGTTATTTAAAATTGCGTCGCGATTATATCGAAAGTTTGAGAAGCACTGTTTCACCGAGAGAGAGTTTCTGTCTGCTGTCCCTCAATTCATTATGGAAGTATGTTCCATGTGTCCATATCAAAAATTTCATTAAGGAGTTTTCCTTAAAATTTCTGCTGTGTGTTTGTGTAGCAGGAATAATCTTTAGAATTTGACCTGCTTCACCACACATAACTACTACAGGATGAGTTGCTCTTATATGGTAATCTCAACCATTCGTTTGGAAGACGACATCTAATTGTGTCTTGAGTACAGCCCAAGAAGACTGTCCTTCAAAAAAAGGGGGGCTTAATTATGGAAAGTAATGGAAAGCCTTTTTTTGAAGTAGCATTATCTGTACGGGTTTCTAGAAATTCCAAGTGTTACATGATGTTTTTGAACTAGTCATTTTCATTTAATTCTTCTATTTTCCCTTAAATTTCTTCAGCTTTTGTTTGAAGAATGTTCTTCATTTACTCTTATCCTGATTTAATTTCAATCTTCATTTCTTCATATATCGCTTTAATTCCAAACTTCGTTTTTTATTGTGAGGCTTTATTTTCAGTTTTAATTTTTCTAGGCTTAACTAAATTTTCTTACCAAATTCAGGGGACTAGCTTTCCTATATTATTTCATCTATTTCATAATATCTATCCATGCCTTTTTTTCTCCCTGGCTTTATTTGGAAGTCAATTTACTTGCATTTAACCTAAAATCTAACTTCTGACACCAGTGTTACATGGAGGATCATCTTTCAAAAGCAGAAAAAATCCACGCAAATTAATAGATAAATTCTTTCAGAGTAAATCTTAATTTTATTCTGGAAGTAGCAAGTAATTACAGTAGATTTAATTAACATAAATTAGCAAGGTAATAATAGAAAAGTCCAAATTAATGCACGTAAAATCCATTGTAGCCCGAGTTCAAAGTTCCAAAAGCAGGGTAAATTCGCAGTCACAAATTCGTATTATGACAAAGAAAACGCAGAATGGTTCTTAATCCCTTTGTATTTGTGAATGATTCGTTACTTCTCTGCTTCACCCTTACCTTGGATGATCATGTCTACTTGAAAGTTCTCGAAAAGCAATTATCTTAGACATTTCGGAATTTTCAGAGAAACATCTACATTTTCACCAAATTTAAAAATTTGGCAACCAAGTTAGTCACTGTCGGTCATCAAGATAATTCCTATTCATTGAAAATAATTGCTCGAATAATATTTATTTTTCCTTCACGTGATCTTTATAGGCAAAATACCGTTTCGGCAGAGAAGCAAACAGTATCCAAAATATCTGTTACACTATAAATATATACATTCACATATGTATATATATTTATGTCTATATATATACGTAATTATCTTGGTTTGATAAAAGTTCGTAGGCTTGCTACCACGTTTTATCAATAATGACAACAGGACTTAAAAATTTATCTTCAAAACGATTTATTACGGTATCTCCCAAGGTAACTACTAGCAGTGCCATTTCTGTTCGTCAGTGAGTTATTGTGGAACCCAGCAGGATAAAATTTTCTTTATGCTAAGAAATGTCTCCAATGTATGTCATTCCTTAAAATTCAACTTCTACGGATAATTTTGGGACAGATCTTTGGCGATTTATTGAAAAGAGATAATTTCTTACTTCAATTTTTGGTATCGAGTAATGGGCAGGTGACTCGTGCTGAGTAAATTCACAGTCTTTGATAGACCCACACGAATTGCTTCGACTCATCGCGAAAATGTCTTATATGATAAAACATTCCCTTAATCAGTAATCATTGACGACATTGACAAGCATTTTTGTCACAGATAACTACTTTTAAAATTTACGACTGCTGATCACTTTTCATCACCATTATTTAGAGCGGTAGAAACGACTTTTTCCACCTCTACTCCACACTGCAACTTTCTCTAGAAACTTTATAAGACTCCCCCTCTCCTCCTTTATTCTGCACATCAACAACAGCATCATCGCTATGCTGCTACAACTTGTTTGTTTATGCCAGGTCTCTGTGACTTTCTGGATTACGATAGCAATACCTAATTTACAATTCCCGTATGTAAATTACAGTGAAAAAATCGTTGAACACAAAACTGAGGGGAGAGAAATATTTTTTCATGTTTACAAAATTGCTTGTTAAAGGATATAGCAAAAAAGAAAATATCCAGCAAAATAAACTTTAGTAAATTTTATTTATTTAGAGCTCTGGCTCATGGTTACTCCATTCAAACATTTCCATAGTTTGCTCTATTTTATTTAATTATTGTTGATAATGTAGAAAAAGCAATACCAAGGGGCATTGCAATATCTAGCAATCACGATAGATATTCTTTTTCGTCGTCTGTTTTTGGCCAATAGCCTTAAGAAGTTCCAACTTCACTTTAAAGAAAATTACGGTTTGCTTTCCCCCTGAGTTCATTGCAATTGTGCTCGTAATAATTCTTCTAAAATAGACAGAAAAAAGGGAATCAAACTCACTGATTTTTACTCTGCGATGTATTTGTCAGGAAATTCCAAAGCCAACCAACGAGAGATGTAATGTTTTTGTGTGGCGGTTGTTTGTAAGGGTGTAGGGCGAAAGTAGAGTAGATAAGCCAGATTGGCTCGTGTCACAGGCTATTCCCAGGGTATTTCAGGCGTCCTTTTTATGAAACATGTGAAACCATTTTCACACCATTTTTAAAACTCACCTGCGCGGTGGTGTGTTCTTTCTCAGGAGGGAAATCTTTTCGTGTTAAGGTATCCGACTACGTTCGGAACCGTGATTTTAAAAAAGCGCATAAATGGATAATTTTCATGATATTTAGTGTCACTTAGATTAGAATACATGTATGTATGACATCTTGACAAAAATTTATTTAAATACAATATTTTGGCAAAAATTAACATAGAATAATTTTTTCTAAATGTTTTTCTTGTGTGAACCCAAATGTTTATAATAATATTTGGTCTGTATATGCTTTTCGTGACTTCTACAGAGGCTCAACTAGAATTTTTGAAAATTTCGTTATTTTCAGAGTACTTCACCAATTTGGGCCAATTATTGGCGTTTTTCTTAAAATTTTCCCCTCTGTTGTCGTAAATATGGATGTAAACCCACTTCTAGTTCATATATATTTCAAAATCCTAGTTGAGCCTCTGTACAGAGAGATCTGAGCTATGTACAGGCCAAATATTATTATAATAGATGCATTTTTCACTAAAGGAGAACATTTGGAAAACAAATTATTCTAAGTTAATCTTTTGCCGAAATATTGTATTTAAATAATTTTTTTTTGTCAAAATGTTCTTAAAACAAATTTATACAGGTATTCTAATCTAAGTGACACTAAATATGAAAATTATCCATTTATAAGCTTTTTTAAAATCACGGTTCCGAACGTAGTCGGATACCTTAAGCGCTTTTCGTTTCGTATAAAGAGAAAACATTGCATAAAATATATATAGTAGTTTATCTGCACCGTTGTATTATGTCGTGTCAACCTATATTTCATCTTAAGCATTTCGAAATAAAAGTATATCTTTGTACCCTAAAGCGGGTTGATTGATTGAATGAATATTAACGTCGCACTGTTCAGCTACACGAGGGCTTTGGCGACGACCAATGCAATTTTGAACCACATATGGTCAAGTGACGTGACACCTGTGAGCCGGCACCCCTCTCCTAACTACCACACCACACACCAACGGGAGGACGTTTCAGCTCGACAGATTTAACGTGCATCGCCGTTCTTACACGGCGGGTCTTTTAGTGGTACTGGGCTCGAACTCGCGACAAGACAAGGCACGATCCGATACCTATACCACTCGGCTACCGCGGCCTACCCTAAAGCGGGATCACGACACTTAATAAAATATTTACCCGTATGTGAATAGAAAAACAAAAAGAATATCGAAATGCGTAACAAAATTTGTTTCAAAATTGTAAATGTTGTTTTGAACAACATTTTCATTTATTAATATACTAAAACATTAAATCTAAGTAAACTGTATGTCATGGATTAATTAATTATTATTAAATATTGTTTGATATTTTTCCCCTACTGAAAATTTTTGTAATTTAATTTTTTATGTCCCATTTGTGTATCTGATTGTGCATATTTATAAGTTGGAATGATACTGTATGCCATTGATAGTTTATTGTAAAATAGCAATTGTTTCTGTTTTTCTTTAGATATTTTTGAATCAAAAAAGTAACTTTAAAAAAATGAGATTACACAGTGCATTCAATTAATGTATTCAAAAAAAGTCAAGTAACCTCAGTCAAAAGGAGTAAGTTAATGTGTCTTCTACTTAATCATTCTTTTTTTTTATTTATTTTTAATAATTCTGATTCTCACAGTCTAAAACTATGTGCCTTGTGGAGTTCTTGAAGATCTAAACGCATACAAAAGTTATCTCAAATTATTTTTTAATATAAGTAGTAAGTGAAAATGTACTATACTATGTAAATTAAATGGAAGAAGTCTTTTTTTATCTGTTAATTGTTTGTGAAACGCAGTAAGCTGCACGAAATCCACCTTCAAACTAATTTTATGTCTTAGGTTTGTATGAATATTCATTTTTAACAATACTAAAGCAATTTTATTGCTTAAATTCATTCGTTAGATTTTAAGTGTAATAGTGTAAGGTTAGATTTCTCTCTCACGCTTTGTGTTACTCGTGTTACTTTCGTATGTTTAACTACCGTAAAATCCGGCGTATAACGCGCACTTTTAACACAAAAAATAAGATCGAAACTTAAGGGTGCGCGTTATACGCCGGGTATAAAAACGATAATTTTAAAAATAACAAAAGAGATGAGCATAAAAAAAATTAGACTTCTACATAGATCTCGAAATACTATTTATTTAAAACAAATGACTTGCCTTATGAACTAAAAGAGTTGTAGTTCTAAGTATACTAATTTTTCAAGAGTCTGGGGTAGTACCTCGAATAAATGACTTCAAAACACATAAGATTAATGTATGCTTAAATTTTAAATTTCTTCGTAAAAGAGGGTGCAACTATATCATGTAATATACCTAAAAATTGAAAAAATCAGCTTGAAAGTATAGGTGCGCGTTATACGCCGGATTTTACGGTATCCACTTTACTCCGTGAGAGCAAGCGAAAATTATTGCTCTAAAAGATAACACTTATAGAACAGTAAGATAAATCGCTTCTCTGTATTAGGAATACTAACATTAAAAGAATCTGGATCATTGCATCCCCCCCCTCGCAAAAAAAAGAGCTTGCGGTCACAAGCAGAGAGAAAACTAGTTCAAGCGCGCGTTTATTCTAATAAGAGGCAATAAAACTAATTTAAGGGAAACACGCTCTGACTTTAGAAATGTTTTGTGTTTCAAACTTATTTTCATGTTAGAAATGGAAAAATACACCGTAAGCTTTTGGAAGCCGGCAGGAAGGCAAGAAGACCAAAGGAGAAAAAAATCAATTTTAAGCATCTAAAATGTAGGGAAATTGCTTAACGTGGGTAAAAAAATACGAAAGATTTATTGCTAACGACTGGAAAAACATAATTTTCAGTGATAAAGCTCCTAATATTTGAGCAGTGTCACAATAAAAAAAAAGTGTCGTGAGACGCGGTGACAGTGTACCTGATCAAATAACCAGCTGTGAAGCACCCTCGAAAACAGGTATTTTATGACAAATGGCACACACTGGAAGCTTAGTTCATGTTCAAGGTATGATGAATTCAGCTAAATATATAGAAATATTACGACGTAAGATTTTTTCAATAATGTCGACATTTTCCATGACATTTCAACAAGACTTCGCCACTGGTCATAATTCAAAATTAGTAAGATTTCCATTCTCAAAAATCAAATTAATGTACTTGATTGGCCTGGACATTTACCAAACATAAATCCTATGGGAAACTTGTGGAAAATATTAAGGAATCATTTACATAAGAAGGCCTGTTCGCATGGTAACTAAGGTTTTAAAAGTGTGGTTCCATGGTGTAAGTCAAGAATATGTGAACTATTGAAAAGGATAAGTACCAAAATGTGTATTTAAGATATTATTTCTGCTAAATGAAGATATATTTCATACTTCATACTAATTCATGTATTTATCGGTGTATATAAAAGCATCGTATGAAAAAAGCATTGTTTGGTTTTGAAAAAGTGATATTTTTTATTTTGTCTAAAATCAGTTGCTCAACATAACTTCTGATGCAATTGTTAATGTACGGAAAGTCAGCACACCAAGTAAGGCTAGAATTCATTAAGAGATAACGTTATCAAGTTGAAATAAATAACTTTTTTTCAGAAGTGTTGAAATTTACAGATATATTAACCCCTACGTCGTTTATATTTTCCAATATTCGGATCTTCCTCCAGTTTGGGGTTTGCTTACGCTTCCACCTTGGCGCACTTTTGTGAAAAGTCAGTATTAGAGGAAGAGTTTTGTTTTTTTTTCTTTCAGAAACGTGATATTAGAATAGTTGTTGTCATTTAACACTAATAAAATAATCAAAATATAAATAATAAATAATAATATATGATTAGTTAACCAAAATAATTAACACTAAAAAAATAAAACTTTTTTTATAAGAACGCATGTATATATTTACATAATATACATATTGTTGTTGTCTCAGTCGCCTCTAGCTTTTGAAAGGGAGAAATTGACGCCATTTCTGAACTAAAAATGAAGTATTAATTCTCGTGAATTATTGTACTCAAATCTCTATCATTCAGTTTAGTTGCTGCTATGTATTAGTAAAAGAAACAACTACTTTAGAACATGAACACACATTTGTAACGTTTGAAACAATGCAAAATCTAGATGGACACCTGCAGCGCGTCTGTAACGTTGAGGAAAAGATAGAAATGAACGCACTCAGTGCTTCCGTTATGGTTCGAGGGTTAAAAAGGCATTACAATGTCTAAATGTTAGTAATTCTTAAAATTTTGTTGTAAATATTTCCCCCTTAGATCACTCTCGCATACATTTTTCCTGTTGGATCTCCGAAAGCTCATAATTTGTGCATTTTTGCTTAACAATAATATTTTTTGTAACGAAATAACAAACAATATTTATTTAATTTGTTTTAAATAAACATTATCAAGAGTAAATTTAGCCATGAAAAAGTGAAAGCCTTTATTTTTACATTTAAAGTTTTTGAATGTGTTCATCATATTTTTATCTAGACAGAATATAGTCCAGCAGGTAAGAAATCTTCAATCACTTTTAATATCATATCTGAGCAAAATTTAGAAAAAATATTTAATGCTTTTAAAACAAATAATATACAATATTTATGGAATTACGAATTAAAGTAATTTAGAAAGTAAATTTTCTAAAAATTTCTTGTACCTGATTTTCTTTTCTTCGCTATAAGACAACAATCAGAATTGTTTCATATTCAATTTAAATCCAATATTATCCAAATATGGCTCTCAAGATTTCCAAAAAAGGCCTTTAAAATATCTTATAACTAAATTACTCTTCACACAAAAAGTTCATATTTTCTAATTAAAAAATCTAGAAAAGATTAGTAGTTAAAAATTTTAAGTTAGCAAATGAACCCGCTCAATACCAGCTGTTTACCAGTCGTAAATGTGGTATTGTATATTTCTAAAACCTTAAAAAACTATTACATGGAAGTTAAATTTCCGCATTTTATTTCCTAAAAAATACAACTGCTTAAAAAATATTTAAAAAAGATGTATTACTATATAATTTTGTTGCGATGTGTAGATAATAATTCGTCTTTCTAATAATAGCATCATTTTTTTAGATTTGAAAATAGTACAGTAAAAATATCTGTGAATTGATTTAAGAAACAGTGACAAATGCCATGTGTTGTGAACTTAATATCGCTAGATTTAAGCAATTAAAATTAACGTTATGGAACTTTTATATATTTTTTTAAATCATTATAATTCAAAAACTTCAAAATTAAAACTGATTTCAAGATATATCAGATGCACAAAAAATGGCATTTATAATTATAACAAATATTTTAGAAATTAATTAAGTAAATTTTTTAACATCATGAAGTTACTAATTAAGTAAATTCATTAACACCATCACATTACTTTCTAGTCCTTTTGTATATTGTCATTTATTAAGTACTGCTAAGAATATGTACCACATGAGCTTCCCAATTTTTCAAAGAACCTACATTTAGCTTTTAAATGATCGCCTGTAATGTAGTATGTATTTTATATAGAAAAAAAAGATATTTTTTCCTTAAAAATTTGCAGTCTGATTTTGTTAACTTGTGGTAATCGCTTATGGTTCCATCGAAATTTCTACTTGTCATTTTGCATTCAAATCCGTTTGAAAACACAGTGCGTTTTACTTTAACTGTGTAAACATATTATTTGCATTCGCCCTCTTTCGACTTTATTGTTAACTATCGTATTTATTAGAATCGAAATCGTACTTTTTTTACAAAGTGAAATACTACAGAAAATCAAGTACGGATTAGAATTGCAGTTGAAAAAATTTGTTGGATGGTTGAAATTGAACTAATACTGACGGTTAGAGCAATTACAGGTTCATGTATGCATTTAAATGTTTTTATACGAGTAAAATAAATAAATTATTTAATTCTTATTAGTTCTCATTCAGTTTTTTTTTAATTTTATAAATATCAGATATCAATAAACCGTTTTACTTTATTTATTTATTTTTTATTTTTCGCAAAAAACGTGTTAAGAATTTGAGGGGAAGCTTAAAATAGATGGTGACTTAAATTTGAATAAATACGGTATTAAGTGAATCACTTATAATTGGAAAATCTTCAGAACTCTTCACATTTGATCGATACAAAATGGTTCAATTGCAACTGATCTGACCGCGAGTCTATAGTATCTGACTATTTTCGAACCGTGATTTTGTGCAAAGTGTATAAATGACACATGTATGATATTTAGTGTTACTTAGATTAGAAAACGTATATAAAATTGTTTTAAGAATATTATTACAGTAAAAAATTATTTAAGCACAATATTTTTGAAAAAAAATGAACATAGAATAGCCAATTTTCAGAACATTCTCTTTTTATGAAAGATGCTTCTATTATAATAATATTTTGCCTGTATATAGCTCAGACCTCTTTAAAGTGGCTGAACAAAATTTTTTGAAATATGTAACTTAGAAGTGGATTCATTCATATTTTACTGCAACACAGGGAAGAAATTTTAAGGAAAAACGCCGACAATTATTTTAATTGGTGGTAACTCTGAAAATAATGTGAATTTTTCAAAAATCCTAGTTCAGGCTCTCTGGAGAAGTATTTACTTTATATAAGCACACACACACAAAGTAGTAGTATTATAGAAGAATTTTTTTATAAAAAGAGAACGTTTTGAAGAAGAGTTATTGGAAGTTAATTTTTTGCTAAAATATTGTATTTAAATATTTTTTTTTTTTGTCATAATGTCCTTAAAACAATTTTATACATGTATTCTAATCTGACACTAAACATCATGAATATTATCCATTTATGCGTTTTTTAAAATCACGTTCCAAACGTAGTTGGATACCTTAAAAATAACCTCTTACAATAAAAATCGAACTAATTACTTTCCAAGAATTAGTGATTAACATATTTATATATGTAATATATATCTTCTCTATACCAGAGGCCCTGACAAGATCTACATAAAAGATTAATTTGAATTTCATAAAATGTAAAATAAAAATTAGTATGTCACAAGGTCTAGAACAAGTGATTGTGCTTCACAAGAGTATCATTACAAAATATCAAGCACTTTAAGCAATTTTAGAGATTTCTAAATCGGAAGATTAGGGAGTCTTACATAAACAGTTCTCACTCTACTTTTTTTTTCAGGAATATTTTCCAAAAGTAATGGGAGTCCCTTATCTGTACCTGATATTATTCGTTGCTTTCTTGAGCAATGATGAATACGCATTTTTCACACTTGCGAATTTCTTCGTTTTATATTCCGACAAAAGTAAAGTGTATCATTAATGATTTAGAGCCCGTCAAGCGAGAAGAAGAAAAATGAAGGCAGTAATTTCAATCACTGTCACTGCGGTTATAACAAGCATGATGTTGTCAGAAATAGGTAAAACCCTTTTATCTGTTTGAACAATTTATTAACAAATAAATACCTTCAATAATTTAGTTAAAAATAAAATTTTGTGTCCAACAAATTCAACTTGACGTTTGAAGAAGAAGTTTTTGTAATCATTCGGAAGTTTATTAAAATCCAGCAAGGTAGTCAATAAGATCTTTATAATTAGCTAGCACATTCTTTTAAGCTCAGCACAAAGTTTTTGGAATTATCTATCTTTAAATTTTGTGAAAATCTACGTTAAAATAGAACAGAAATAAAAGAATTGTATTCGCAATGTAGTACATGATTTATCAAGCAGGGAAATATTTTTATATACACGTAATTGAACGTTAATTTTACCAAACATAATAAAATAATTGTTTAAAAATAAAAATGTTTAAAAATTGTTTATAAATGAAATAATTTTTTGCTTAAAAGATTAAATAATTACAAGTAAGTTTGGATTTTGTGCCCATAAATTAGTTATTTTGGGTCCTTATTCTTTAAATTTTTGTTTCAGCTTTTATATTCATACTATCCTCTCAAATTTTATATAAATCATTTTTAATAAATTCTATGTACACACAAATAAAGCAATAAACATCTGTTAATAAAAGTATAATTATCATAAGTTTGTGAAATCAATATTTATTTTTACATCACAACATTATAAGGAGGACCGAAGCCTATATTGAAATGTAGTAAAAGCATTGTAACTTAACTATTTAACGAACTTGAACGTACAGAGGTAATTAAAATGTGAAAGTGAGGTTTATGATAACTATTTTTGTGTAACCTGAAAATATTTAAGTCAAATCATATATATATCACATTTTAATAATAGCAAACATGCATAACTAATAAAGATAGCATATAACAGCTTGTTATTATATTAGCGTCTCTGGAATGTCGTATTTTTAAGTGAATATATGAAACTACATATCCTATTTAAAAAGATGTTTATTTAATCAAAATATGCCCCATTTGCTTCAATTCATTTTTACCAACCAGATGTTATAATGCATATCTGACTATATTATCTTTAGCATCAAAAATCTTTGAAAAGTAAATTTTCGGTCAGTCTTCATTTTCATACCATTCCGGTTGTAAAAACTGTTTTAAATTGTTAAAAATTCAAAGGTGGTTGGTAAAAGAGATTAAGTATCTAAACTGGATGCTGAAAAATTTCTTATTTCAATTCATTTAATTTCGTAATTTTTCTTTATTCCATATGGGGCTGTGCGTTGTCGTGAAGAAGTATCTGACTATGCCTATTAACAAATAACAGTAATTTTCGAGCATTTCTTCATTACATTGTCAATATAACATATACAGTTAATTTTGTTCAATTAATGATTTCATATTATCACTGTTCACAAATGTTTTGGGTGTTTCATACGGTTTATTTTGTAAGGATAAATCCCCAGACCGAAAGTATGCAAACTAACACAGCCCTTTTCGATAGTTAACATTATTCTCTTCAAATGTCTTGCTTATATTGTGTGCAGTTTTTGTAGCTTTGGGACCAAGTTTATACTCATATAAAACAGTACAAAATATCGATTGAACACATATCCTTACGGAATTCAAAATAAATGACAAAAAAACTGGAAAAAAAAGCTTTTTTTGTTAAAATGTGTCTCTGGCAATGGACAATTGCACTATAAACGAGGTTATATCAAAATTAAAAGCATAATTAAAACAAACGTACAAACTTTCACAGGTAGAGAAAATCTGATATTTTATGTACACCAACCGAATAGCTATAAATCAAAAGTTTCACTTAAAGAAAATACCACTTTTTTTTTCAAAATGGCTTTTCAATTAGATCAGCTTTAATTTCATTTCACGCTTTTAGTATGTGTACATATTCAGTTCCTTCATAAAAAAGATACACACTATGCAGCGAACATACCTAAAACTTAAAAAAAGCCGTAAGAAAGTATGGGGATATGCGTATTATATTTTATTATTTTTTAGTGAATTTTCGGACATATTTACATTTTTTGATTACAATTGGTACATAAGTTATTTCTGAGCACCTTCATTTGTTTTTCTTTAGCAGTTTATTTTATTTAATTCGATATTTCAGTCTATGTTTGAGAAGAAAGATAGAATATCTTTAGAATTAACACTACTTGCATGAATTTAAAATAACTGAATAAGTTTAAAATGACGAAAGCTTTAAAATGACAGCTGGTTATAAGCAAGCATGGGGAAAAAGTAGCAAAATATTGAAAAACTCGAATAAGAGCACTTGACACGTTGCAACATTTTAGGTATTGGATGGATTCTGCTGAAAAGGTTGAAAAGGTTAGAGTTGTTTTATTAGCTTATTAAGTCAAAATGGTAGAAATAGAAATACAGAAAAAAGTATGTTGGAATTGAATATGATTAGGTTAAAATTATGAAAATAAGGAAGATGGTTTTTGGTTTTTAGAGACTCTCTTCGAAGTAAAGTTACCTATTTTCTTTCTGTTTTTTTTAATATATTTAAAATATTACAATTATTATAAATTTTGTTTTATTTTTTTTAAATTTTAATTTTCTTAAATTTATAGTGATAAAATATGCGACATACAAAGATTCTACTAGAATTAACTTATGACTACTGTGTGACAAAGTGATATTAAATTTTATAACTAAATGCATCAAAATCATCTGAAGAAAAAGTATTCTTAAGATAATGTAATATTTTTAAATGAATTTGTGTGTGAACAACCATTATATATTGAAATGTAATTATTTTTAACCGTTTTTCCCTATAATGCAACGTATTTAATTCTAAAATATATGTATTGTATAAGATGCAATACATAAATAAATTCAAAATATTTAACAATTTTTAGGGACGCAAGATTTGGCACAACTCGATTCTGGTCTAATAGGGATTTTAAAATATGTTGCAGCTGGAATAAAAGATGATATACAGGCCCTCTTTAATCCTCCAAAAAACAGAAATGATTCTATCCAATATCTGCTTTTCACTCCTGACAATCCAAATGATGTTCAATATATACAGCCTACAGAAGTCTTTGATCAATCTTCATTTAATCCTAGTTATGAAACGAAAGTTTTGATTCATGGTTATGAAACCAGATTAAAACCTGGTAATATTTTTGAGGTAAGGAATTTATTGATAATATAGTCTTTCTACTATTTTTTTCATTTATGCTGATTTCTGTTTTATTGAGTTAGCAAAATTATGTACTGAAATTGTTTATAATAATTTGTACATACTATCTTAATGATATAACATAAATTGTTTTTATATAAGGGATAGCAATATTATTTAACAGGTATGTTTAATAATTACGAGAAGCCTGTTTAACCCTCTAAGCGGTCTGCACTTAAAGTCTTGCCATTCTAGAGATGCTTCAAAAATGCACCGCACATATTTTTTTGCTTTCAGATGAGGTTCTCAAAAGCGGTTGAGCCGTATTTTTAATAATGCGGCTCGGCCGCTTTTGGGAATCTTGCTTGAAGGCAGAAAAAGCATCTCTGGAATGGCGGAATTTTACGTGCAGACCGCTTGGAGGGTTAAGTTTTTAAATTCAAAATTTTAGATTTACCAATAAGCTATGCACTGTTGCAGACCACTAATAAATATTTATTTATTCTTTTTTTTAAAAAAAAATGTATTAATTAAATTTACAGTTTTTAGCATAATTTTAAATAGATCGAATTTATAAAGCCCATTTTTTGCCACATTGAAGTGTCATTAAGAATTCCATTTCCATACAATTTCTTCTCAGATTTTGATCTTATTAAGCATAGTTTACTCGTATGTAAAGAAATATGCTTCATAAGATACGCGCAATAAATATTCACGCAAAAGTAATAACCGTTAATTCTCTTAAAGGACCTAATTATTGAAATAGGCAAGTATCAATCTTTCGGAGGACAGAGAGAAAAACATTTATCATTGTTGATTAGTAAAACACATCAATTGATTTAACCTTTGGAGATCTCTTGTCAATAAACGTCCTTTACGAATTTTATTGCGAAAGAATAAATGCTGAAAGTTTGTAAACTAAACTGGAATTTCTAAGCTACTGTCATTAATAAAAAATTAAAGAACTCATGTAAATAAGTGTATGCTTACAAATGTTTTATTACATTGCAATACACACACACACAAACTAGATATATTTCATACTATTAAAAATATCATAAACGAGGTCTTTTAGGTTTCAGTTCCATTTTAACACTTACTCCTAAACTGATATCTTACTATAAAAAAAACTCTTTTTTTCCTCGGGCTCCTTAAAGGCATGCTTGTGTTTCGCTTATTATTCACTCAATCATTCATTAACATTTCTTCTTTTCTCTAATCTTTTCATAAATTTCGACTTAAAAGAGACATACAAAGATACCCAAGAGTCCGTTAACATTTGACAACTCAATAATGCACTGAATAATGTAAGTAGATAGGTAAAAATTCATAATAATGTTAAAAATGACATGAGGTTTTATTGAAACTAAAAAAAATGCCAAAAATAGTGAATAGCACACCTGGACAGCACAACGTCTGTGATGCCGGTTGAAAATGATGTAAAAAATTAGCTGTCCTTAGAGAGGAAACAGATGCACTAACAATTGTAGCATGTTGACTTTCTTAGGAAAGGCATCATTAGTAAAGATATACTATCAGAATGGAGACTCTGTCACTGGCCCTTTAAGATACTATCACCGTAAGAAGGATGTATAAGTACTTTTGTTCTCATAGTCTGGTGAGGATCGCATCCTGGGCCTCTCATTCCGTCATACTCGGCCTCCCAGGTCCCCAGACATCAATCTGTGGAATTATTGCAAGAGGTCACAAGTTTACCACGACCATCTAACTCAACCCACAGCCCACCAAGCCTTTTTTAGTGGTCGAGTCATGGCCCACTGCTTTGAAAATTTCGCTTATTTGAGAACATTATATTAAAAATTTGGTGGAAAATTCTTTGTCAAGAAATCAAATATATCAATTTTGCTTTTTGCTGTCTGTATCGTACGGGTACGAATTGATATTCTTTTTCTGTTTGGAACGGTTACGGCTAGTGATAACACACAGCAGTGGAGTAGCCGCAATTTTATGTGTGGAACTTATTTTTAACTATTTTTCATATCTTGCATGCGAAAAATGTTCGAAACTCTGTCGTTTCAAGACGAATGGGAGGTTGACTATTTTGTAGCAAAAAACAAACATGGATCAATAACTGTTTCATATGTCACAAAAGTTCTGTATTTAAAAGGTACCAATAAATAGGAATCATTCAATGACACTTTTCCTCAAATATCTCTTTCAAGAGGTGATAAATAGGCTTTCTTGAATAATCTTTGCAACAACAACCATGTGTTTTGTCAGTGGTAACAAAAATATCCTATGAAGTTTGTTGTATTATTGATAATCATAAGAAACCCCTTTTACTGATGCAGAAATTGTGAAGGAGTGTTTCTTAAATTCTAATTTAGTGTCAGCGACAAAAATAAAAAATGTAAAAAATAATAATTAAAAAAAAAGCAAAACAGGAGTTGTAATATTTTGATCAATCTTCCACATTTTAAATTTCCAATGTTATCTTGGTCTTAAAGCATTTCTGCCCGCCCCCCGTATCCTCCATGTATCCACATGTTGCGGCCCGCGTGAAATAACTTAACATATGTATGCGGCCCACGTAAAATAGTTGACATATGTATGCCGCCCAGCAGATAAAAAGGTTGAGTACCCCTGATCTAACCATATTAGATATGTTAAAAGAAAACATCCTTTGGCAATTTCGTACCATATATGCAGGTTCAATTGTTACGCTCATTATTGCTTTTTTATATATAAATGCCATCTGTTGGACAGTTATTGCACTTTGTTTGGTTTCATTAAGGTATCCGACTACGTTCGGAACCCTGATTTTGCAAAAGCGTATAAATGGATAAAATTTATGATACTTAGTGTCACTTAGATTAGAAAATGTACATAAAATTGTTTTAAGGACATTATTACAATAAAAAAATTATTTAAGTGCAATATTTTGACAAAAAATGAACATAGAATGACCCATTTTCAAAATATTCTCCTTATGTGAAAAAATCTTCTAATATAATAATATTTTGCCTGTATATAGCTCAGACCTCTGTACAGAGGCTCAACTAGAATTTTTGAGATGTACAACTTAGAAGTGTTTTTATCCATGTTTTACGACAACAGAGGGGAGAAATTTTAAGAAAAAATGCCGATGAATATTTCAATTGGTTGTAAGTCTGAAAATAATCAGAATTTTTCAAAAAAAATAGTTCGGACTCTCTGGAGAAGTCTTTACTTTATATAAGCACACACACACACCCACACACACAAAATACTATTATTTTAGAAGCATTTTTTATAAAAGGAGAACATTTTGAAAAAAGGTTATTCTAAGTTAATTTTTGCCCAAATATTGTATTTAAATATTTTTTTTTATCAAAATGTCCTTAAAAAAATTTTATGCATATATTCTAATCTAAGTGACACTAAATATCATGAAAATTATCCATTTATGCGCTTTTTTAAAATCACGGCTCCGAACGTAGTCGGATACCTTAAAACCTAAGTCAAAATGTGTCAAATTTTACCCCTCTCTCTCTATATTATTCCATGTATTATCAAATTTTCAAATGCTACGGATTTTTTGGTTCATGGTATATTTTAGATAAAACACACACATTGCACAGTTATATATTTTAAATAATCAGTCAAAGCACGCATGCAATAATATATTTTTATAAGTGTTAATTTATATATGCTCTATTTCTAAACAGAAAATCAAAGACGAAATGCTGGCAACAGACCAATATAATGTCATTATCGTGAATTGGATTCGTTATGCCATACCTCCCTATCCTTTAGGTGTTTTTAACACAATGATTGTAGGTAAACATGTAGCAGAAATGATTCAATTTATCATGGTAAGTAATTGAAGAACAATATTAATTATGTTTTGTAGTTTAGAAATTTCCATCAACTAGTTTATAATATATTATTGGCCTAAAACTAAAGAAATTCTAGACTATTTTCTGGAAATTCGCTCTATTTTTGTCAAAAAAAAATCTTTAAAAATTTATATGTACACATAATGTTTTTTTTTGGTCATCAAGAGATTCTTATAAGAATATATCTCATCTAGTTTTTAATCATATATTAGATATAGCATTTAAAGTCATTATTAATTTACAAAACAAAAGAGAAATAAACCATATTAAATAGAGACACTACATACAGTATTAAGCAATAAAAATGCAGTTTTAAAAACTTAAAAATTTGTATTCCAATTCGATACTGTTTATTTAATTTATTTTGAAAAAATAAACGAATAGACTGAATTACCATTTAAAATTTTTCTTTAAAAGGAAAATCGGTCTAAAGCACATGAATCAGCCAAAACCACAAGAACGAATTTGCTTATTTTAATGCTTTAATATATAAAATAAAATGATATTTTTCAAATATTTTTATAATTTTAGTGCAACTAATTTTAAATACTACGCATAAAGTTTTGCAAGTAAAAATAATAAAAATTTCGATTTTCACTTTCTAATTTCTTAACGTTATTTAGGTTTTGAAAACAAAATACAAAAATAATCTTTCGAACTTCTGAGAACAATCTGTGTATCAAGCCCTGAATGAATACCAAGGAAAGTAAAGAAGTCACGTACAATGTGTATTAAAAGATTACTCAGGAGACTGCGATGCCGAGGAATTTCAATTAATAATAGATATTACATAGTTTATATTAAGTTCTTTTATTCAATCAGATCGTATAATTTGGGGTAGTATCATGTTCAAGCAGCATATATCCTTATTATCAGTTTAACATCAGAATCGACGATTACAAAAGTTGTTTTGTCTGTACATAGGTCATTTGAGAAGACCACATCATCGCGCATTATTTTGGCAGGACAATCATGTCCAGTCTCATGTCGCACGACAAATTCTCAATAGATTGAATGAATTTGCATCATTTCCTGGTCTGAAATTTTCCCATCTTACTATATATGTTAAAGTATTTTTTTTAAACACAAAAGAACAATCAATACTTTACTGGTATGTGTATGTGTAATATTTATCAATCCATAATAAATAAATTAATAATAACAGCAATAAATAAATTACAACGGACTATAAAAGCAATACCACTTATTCATGTATACGTTTCCTAATTTTGTTAGTTTATTGAAATATTTATATATTCATTAATTGACGTATTACTTGTATTTTTAAAAGTTTTTCCCTGCATTTCTCTATAAAAAATCTACCAAACACTTAGAGTGAAGTTATTTTTTAATGTGAGTTTGTCTTATATATTGCCAAATAAGGTACTTAAGACCTAATCAAACACACATTCGTTGTAAAACTACTTAATTTTTTTTTTCAATTCTTATTCAGTAAAATTTGTTTTAATGAAATGAAAGAATTTAATACATTCAGGAATTTACATTCATTTTCTAAATTCATAAAGTACAAATTGTTTGTTACATTCATAAATTGTATAATTTATTTTGTTTTAATATGCAAATATGGAGATTTAGCTCAATATTAACATATTACATTTATGTTAAGGTAGGTTAGTCTTGGCTGCTTACATTCCATGAGTTCTGCTCTCAAAATGTTTGATACCCAATATTTTTAAAAATATCCTTAAGGGTTTTTTGTTTGTTTATTACGTTTCGATATTTTTCCATTTAGTAATTTTAACAGTACTTCCAGAATATCCGAAAAATATTTTAAAATTTTAGACAAAAAAAAAAAACAAAAACATTAAAGTAAATTTTAGTAAAATATTTGCATGTTTTGTTTGGATATAAAAAATAAAACCCAAAATTAATGCAAAATAATAAATAAATGTATTTGAAACAATTTTACAACATAAATGTGTTTTAAATTTTAGGATCGAACTGGAATACAGGCTAACCGTTTTCACTTAATAGGCCACAGCTTAGGATCCCATTTATCCGGAATTGTAGGAGAAACGTATTTCCAATATAGGACGAATTACTGGTAAGCCTTAAACATGAATATAAATTACTTTTTTTTGTTAATGAATCATAAACTAAAGAAGTTAACTAATTTTTTGAATTCATTATGTCATTACTTACATATTTAAAAATATACTATTTATGTGAAGAAAATTAATTAGTAAATATATTTTAAGTTTATATTACATTGCATTTCTTAGTTGTAACATAACATTGGTATGTTTTTAAAAAGTAAAAAAATTATTAAAAACGAATGTTTCATCAGTTTTTAACACATTTAAAGGTTCGATGACAGTTTTAATTTTCCAAATGTGTCTATTCATTATTATCTCTAAGTGATTTTTAAAACACTACATTTTTCTCAGAGGTGATATATGTAATAGTTTTCCCGTTAAAAACGATTGAAAGAAAAACATATTTTTGTTTTATTGTGTCAGTATGTATAAATCTTCAAAGATGCATGATCATTTTATAGAATTAAGGAACAATATTTCCGCAATGAATTGCTTTATTCTTAGAATTATGTAACTAAATTACCCAAATATTTTTATGCATTTGAATAAAAAATGAATGTTGCGCATTTTATATATTTATTTTCATCTTCATACATCAGTTTGCCGACTGGGTGGTGTAGTTGGTTTGGGGTATGTTTTGTACTCGGGTATTCGGGTTTGACCTCGGTCTAAGCCGATGGATTTTCATGATGCAAAAAATTGACCGAGTCCATGTCGCATGATTATGTGGGGGTGGAGAAGATAATTTGAGTGCCTTTTTGGCTTGGGAGTTCTCGGAAAAATTAAATTCCTAGTATGATTTCGCATCGTCAGAGCTCAGGTGCCTCCCGTCGGGAGGAAGCTGGGTGTCAAAATTACATTGTGGTATTGATATTCACCTGTATGTTGCCTCACTAGAAAGTGATACCGGCTTTCGGGGAAGGTACTAGGTCTGCAACGGAAAAACAACAATCTGCCACCCGATTAGAATTAATAATAATAATAATAATATCAGTATTTATCGTTGTGATTCGCTTACATCATTCTTTAATTACAAAATTTACTTTAATAAACGCAAATAAAAATTTTACATTCGATTTAAAAATATTAATATATGAATATTATTAGGCTTTCTATAATAGAAACCTTAAACATTAGTTCAAGAATTTTTACGAATGTAGTTTTGTATGTCGTACGTACAAAATATACATTTTCACTATTTATTTTTACAGCATATATTTGCCTTAATTTATATTATATTATTTTAAGTTAATTAAGATTTGACAGAATAAACAAAACACTAATTTCACATTTAAACACTAATTTCTCATATAAAAGAAAATATCTTAAATTTATACATAATTAGGGATGTTGCATAAATGTATCTATTTAATATATCGTGCCCTCAGAACTAAAAAGAAGGAAATTCAATAATGACACAAGAATAAAGGGGAGAAAATACGATGAATCGGTTGTTGGAGTACCTGTTTATGAGTGAGCATTGCTTCGGCTTCTCTCGGGGGGGGGGTGAGAAAAGGGAATAAAAACCCTGGGAGAACGTCCCTCTCTTTTAGTCACGTGATTTCTTCTTAGGGATGGAACAATCTTGTCGAAGCAAGTTTTCCGAATACAAGCGAAAAAAACGAAGGATCGTTACATTCCCGAGCGGGACGTTCATTCAAGTTCACTCTCTAGCAAATCGCGCCAATAGAAGTTGTCACTTCAAAATTAAAGATTTTTTGCATTTTGTACTTTTACCATATAACGAAGGTGGTTTTGCGCTTTTAAAAAAATTATCATTTGCTTCCCCTGATTTTGAGTGGTGTGTGATTTTAACTTTAACTTCAGTTGTTCAAACGCTGAGCCGCTCATAGCTTTTGGAATGATGTACTCAAGCTCGAAATGAACACAAATCCGAATGTTTCTACTGCTAACAGTGGTACTGTTATTGACGCTGTTTTTCAACGGTTTTTAAATACTTTGAAATCACAAGTATATGTGTCATAGTTTAGTTATCATAAGTCTGTTGTCTCCACTCTTCCCCAAATTGAACAAGAATATAATTACTTTTTGATAAAATATTGCATTACTCCTTTTTTTTTTTAATTAAATGCAATTTTCATTAAAGATATAATTATTCGATGGAAAATTATTTCCAATCATGCCCGCGATTTTTTCATATTTTTTTCAGGAAAAAAGTTAGTATTGCGTATTTACCACGATAGCATGTCAGATGTTGCACATCATATGCGACTATTGTAAGACTCATTTCTTTTTTTGTTTGATAAGATATAATTTCTTCTATAATACTAAGGCTTCGATATGATTTTATATATCATCTTACAATTATTTCATCTTTAGGATACTAACAAAATATGTTTTATCACCCACGTAATCCTTTTTAAACTAAGAAATAAAGAAACTTATTTAGGGGTTTCTAAACCATAACAAATATTCGTAGAAGTAATTAAATAACAGGATGATAAAAAGAAACCAAATGATGTTTTTCATCTATGGAAAATTGCTAAAATATTACTTAAACTCAGAAATAGAATTAATATAATAAAAATGTTTCAGAAAACATAATAATTAACGATTTTATTTCTTTATCGTAGGTTTGGATCCAGCTGGTCCTCTATACGAAATCCCTCAAACATTCAATCGACTTTATTACACAGATGCTGAATATGTTGATATAATACATACCAGCAACCATCTAACAGGTTAAGATTTTCAAATGATAAATGATTAAAAATGTTATAATTAACAGAATGTTTTTATATGTTCTCCAAATTACTCGGGTAAAAGCAATAAAACTGACAAATGCTTCTTTTTACAATAAAAAAAACTATCAAATTAAATAAAACCAAACTTGGTTAAAATATCGTCCGATATAAGACCAATGCATGAAAAACAAAAATAGGCACAGCCTGTACCCTAAATAGGGAAACTGGTCATTTGTCCGGCACAGCAGCTCATCGACACCCTATCAATCACAGAAAAAAAAATGCTTAATAGGGTGTATGATCACCTCTAGGAGCCACACAACTCTAGCATCCGTGTTTCATACTGTTTATCAGTTTCCTTATCAACCCGGCGGCAATCACACCAAAGTTCTCTTGATCTCATCGATGGTCCTTGGAGATGATCTTCGAGCTGCAATTGAGCATCCAGAAAAGTGTCATTCGTATCTTATGGGAATAAGAACAGGGAACATAGCAGGTCACTCCAATCGTCGAATATCCTCTAATCTGAAGTATTTGTCCACCAATAGAGCCTTGTTTGGCGTGCGTTATCTTCCCAAAAGATGAAAATTGTTCTATATGCATCGGGGAATCGTCTGATATAGGGTGCAAGGATCTCGTTCCTGTACCGCCGACCTGTCAGAGTACCTCTATCAAAAACAAGAAGGTCGGTGCACTCGTCTGCATAAATGCCTACCCAGACCATCATACTAATTCACCCTATAAGTTATTTTTCGACAATGTTAGAGTACCGATATTGACACCTGGATTATATTCAGATGAGAACATGTCTGGAGTCTGTCCAAAATGAATTGTGACTCATCACTGAAGAGAACCAGTCCCCAATTAACCTCTGTCCAAAACAGTTGTTCTCGGTACCGGCTAGGTAGTCTATTTTGTGGTTCACAGTCAGAGACGTGCAGAATACAGTGCACCTGCAATATTGGCCGACTAGCATTGAGACTCTAAGTGATGGTTGTTCCTGCTGCATTCTACAGGTCTCGAGACTGTTGCGCTGGCGTGTACCTATCTCTTTTGGCTAGAAGTCTCAAAGAATGATATTGAGCTGGCGTTGTTATATATATATATATTATATAAAGTTATAAATTCTTAAGATATATTTTAAAGTAGTTGTGTTAAGAGAAATTACAGGAAAGCATGCTAACTGTTGATTTATTTACAGCTGGATAAAATACATGGATACTTGTTTACATGGATGTTTGGATAAAGTATATCAAACAATACAAGGAAATATTAAAAAAATATATAAAAATACAGAAGGGACAGTACGAAAATATGAGAGAGAGAAGCCTAGTATTGAAAAAAAGTGTCTCCCCAATCAAACTTTTAGAATATTAAATATAACACTTGTTTCAACCTTTACTAGGTAATTAGTCAAATTCAATTGAAACAGAACCCCCTTAACCTGCTTAGCTAATTCTGACAATCCAGCACTTGTATGTTTCAGACCCCACGTGTAGATAAATGTAAAAGTAATTACAAAAATACCAACAATATCACAAACGAGCAATTTCGTCAGGGAGATCAAGGAAAATAATTAGCTGTGGGAACATGTCCCTAATAGGTTACGATGATTCATCTTATTTGATAAGCACGCAATACTGTCGCGAATAATATAATAATTCCATGTTCACCCCTCAGAAAGAACAAAAAATGCAAAAATTAGGAAACATACTTCACAGGAAGTGAACTTAAGAGCTAGCTGATGCTTAATTTGATTTCACATAGTACAAAGCTATGTTTACTTTTTTTCACTTCAGAGGTAAACCTCACCGAAAAGAAAAGCTCTCCAAAGTTCGGTTGAATACAGCCAGTCAAGCAGCGTTTATTTAATTTTCAGAATTTTGTTTAATATAACAGAGGTCCTTCGTACAAGAAAAGAATTTAGCATGTATTTAAACTATACAATACTGGACATTTGTGCTTTGTAACATATAGAATAGTGTCTGCATCAATGTGATGGAAAGATTTGTAGAAGGCACAAAACCAGATCCCTCCTACCAAACAGAAATAGGTTTGCTAGTGTATTCCTAACAATCCTCCGTATGAATGTGATAGGACCTATTTAAGAATCCATGTAACCTTTTATTGAACATAGAAAACCCGGACTTCTTTACATATTCAAATATTGGAATGTTCTACGGTATAATAAAAAAGGTTTATGTTATTTACAGCACATTTCCAATAACTTAAAGAGCTATACCTCATAGTATTCTATAGTATTACCTTATTCATATTAAAGCTCTGCCCAGACTGGTGTATTATACCCTTTGACTCTAAATTAAATAAATTCGATGCATTGATGAATTATATAAATTATAAAATCAATTTTAATTATTCAGGATATGGCTTAGGATTGTATCAATCTATTGGATGGAGCGATTATTAATTTGTGGGGAATTTCAACCTCTGTTTAAAAGGTGGATGTTTATCAGGCCTGAGGAACATCTAAGTATAAATAGTTCATCAAATCGTTAATAAAATACATGTATCGTTATTGATAAATCACCGAAAAAAACTGGTAAACAGATCTCTAAGAAACATTTTTTTTCCTGCGAAAATGATATTTTTCTGAAACTTTTTTAAACGTCAGTGAAAACTTTTGATTGACAGTTTTTTATTATTGTTAATTACTTCAAACAAGGGATTGGAAATATAATTCATAAGTTTATATTTGTATACTAATGTGAAATCTTGTAACATATTTTAGAACACATCTTTCAAAATTTTCTTTACTTTGATCTATTGTTTTATATCAGCTTTTAGTTTCACCCACAAATTTTTCTGTATACTCATTGATCTATTTATAGAGCTATAGTTCATATAAATTAGGGTAAACCGCATAGACGTGTTAACTTCTCCGACAAAGCGTACCGATTCAAATCATTATTTATTTCGATGAAAAATAAATGTATCTTTACACACCGAGTTTTTATCATGGAACTATTAATATTTAACGAAACCAAATATATTTTCGTATTCATAATATTTGAGATAAAAGGAAAGTTTCCTATCCCTGATATTGACACTCACCTTCACATTATAGCATTGCCATATCTGTTTTTCACTCAGAGAAACGGAATCTTTGATAGTCATCTTGTTCTTATTTATAAGTATCAAAATCAGAATAAGTTAAATTTATTCTAATCAGAAAAAGAGCTGTTTTTCACAAAACAAAGTTATAAAACAAATATCTATTATAAAAACTAAATTCCCATCTATTTTATTTACAAACCATTATTTTATAAAAGTAATTATTTTAAAATTATCTACTAGTTTTTGCACTTACTATATTTTTCAAACGGCCATCTAAATCGGATTTTGATGTCAGTCAATTAAGTTCAATTACGAAAGGTATTTTATTTCTCTGTGAATGTGTGATTCCATTTTGTTATTTAATTAGTCACGCCAATTATTTGGATTTCGTTGAGAATTGATTCCAGATTTTCTAAACCGAAGTAGTTCTAAAGTAGACAGTCAATTTAAGACGAAATTTGTATCTTATTTTATTTGTGTTTTTGATAAAATATGTATAGATAAAGTAAAAATAGAAATGCTTTCTTAACCCTCTAAGTGGTTTGCACGTAAACTCCTGCCATTCTAGAGATGCTTTTTTGCCTTCAAATAAGATTCTCAAAAGCGTAAAGTATTTTTAAAAATACGGCTCAACCGCTTTTGAGAATCATTTGAAGGCAAAAAATACGTGCGGTGCATTTTCGAAGCATCTCTAGAATGGCAGTATTTTACTTGCAGGCCGCTTGGAGGGTTAAAAACTTGGTTGTATATTATAAATTTAAAAGTTTTTTGTAAAATTTCACAAAACTTTCTTGATGAAACACTTATTTTCAACGACTTTGTATTTAAATCGTACAAACCTTCAAAAATAAATTTATTATGAAATGCATGTATGAGTTTTAAAAGTATTTTTTATTAATTCCTCGATTTCCTATTTCTTTTGCAGTTGAAACATTTCTAGATCTAGCATTGTGCAATCATGAAATTGCGCTCCAGTACTTTTTGTATTCCATTCAAAATTGCACATTCCTTGGTACGGAATGCGAAAGCTATTCAGCTCTAGGAAAATGTTCATTGGAGTCCAATCCAACTGATATAATGGGATTTTACAGTGAGAAAAATCAGAATCTTCCTCCAAAGTCAGACTTTTATTTAAACACAACCAAAAGCACCGTATTGCTAGTGAGAGAAATAAACACATTGTTTCAAAGCATAAAGTACATTTAATACAATACATACCACATTTTTTCTCATAGTGTATCTGAAGTATATTTCTGCAATTCAGAATACCTCACACATTTGCATCATATTGTATAAATAAATAAATGTAAATGGACTGTCCAATATGTGTGTGTATCTATTTTTGACTTAATACTATTTATCAATCCATATATTCTTAAAAATGATACATCAGTGTTTCTCAAACTGTGGGGCGAACCCCCCTAGGGAGCGTGATAACCCTACAAGGGAGGCGCGAGTATATCGAAAAGTCGAAAACAAACATTATTCAATAAAATTATTAATTTACTGAAAGGAAGCAAAAATAATAATAATAATAATGCACTCTGACATAATAAAAAATAAAAAAAACATATACACGGATATAATACACTTATAAATGTATCAGTACTGCACCATGTATTTCATTATTAATTTAACAGTACTAAGTCAAGAATAAGTTTAATAATTACCAGTGACTCTACGGGGACGTTATGAAATTATATACAAATGTAATACTTATATTAATAATTTGTACTGTTTATAATTAAAGTCGTATTGTAGATTTACATATCAAAGTATATTATTATTAAATTCAATAAATTATTATTGTATGTAAGGGAAGGCGCGATGAAAATTATGTTTAAAAATTGGGTCGCGAGTATAGAAAGTTTGAGAAGCACTGTGATACATATAACATATTTACATAAAACAGAAATACTTTTATATTATTTCATTTCAGCTGAGGCATATATTTATTCAGTATTTGAAGCAGATGATTAATTTTAATACTCTTTATTCTTCTAATTTTAATTAAAGTATTGTTTTACATTTAACTTGCAATTTTATAATAATAAAAACTGTACACTACCAAAAGATTTTCAACGATTTGATTTTTGGTAAGCATGAAATCGAGTATTGATTTAGTCGATTGACCCTTAACAACGTGTCAAGCGTTTTATCTTCTTTCCTAAAAAGCAGCACAAACAAAAAAAACAAATATATATGTTTCAATTTTAAAAGTAAATAAAAAGAATCTTTAATTATTCACAATATATAAATTGGGAAGCATTACTTTTAAATCTTGATAAACAGAATTCGACTAGCATGGCAGAGCTGGAGATGTTCTTCTCATAGCCAATATTTATCATACTTAGTTTCTAATTGAGGCTTAATGGCTGAGTTGTAGCTTATCGCGTTTCCGTAACATGAGTCTGGGGTTCTTTCTTCGGACTGAGCAAGGTCGACTCTGCCTTTCAACTTGTAAGTGAAGTAGATAAATGAGTACCAAGCTTGCTTGGGGACTAAACACTGGGGGATTTACTTCATACTTACCACCTGATTCAGACATCTGCTCATGCACCTCAGCCGTCAATGGTCATGTATACTGAGAAGAGCACATTACGCCTTGGCCCTCTGGGCTGTTGTGCCTCTGAGTTAAGTTTAGTTCCTAATTATTTTTTTGTTTTTGTTTTGTTATTATTGTCTAAAATTCCAAAGTATGTTTTTCTATATAATTCCTTACTTTGGACAAGCTTGTTGGGAGTAAAATGATCAAATCACTAGTTCATTTATCTTAGTTACAATTTCATATGTACGAAAACTTATGATTACATATAGTTGATGCAGGTACATAAAACTAGAATATTCAATTGAATTTTATACAGGTATATAGTTTTAATATGTATGCTACAGATTTGTACAGAGCTTACAGAAAAGATTTAAAATATAAGAAGAAAATTATAAAATTGGAAGTAACAAAAACGGCTTTCTGTAAATATTTTTAAACATACATCCAGGTTTTTAATTTTTTAAAAACTTTTTACCCTTTATTCTTTTTTATCGAAGAATTATCAGCTGTGTGATTTATAATGCGTAAGCATTTTATCATTTTAAAAGTAAATGACATTGGTTTACGCTGATTAGAATGTCTATTAAGCATCATTCTTTTAAAACATGTTGGCAAAACTCAAATAAAAAATAAAATAAAAAATTATATCTATTCTGCTAAATCGGAGTGAAGTGGTCAAAAATGAAACAAGCATAGAAAGATGTATCTAGAATTAAATATTTATGCGAGCTCTCAGAATACATATGTATAGATTACTAAAGGGCCAATAAAATATTAATTGTTGATTAAGATAATTCAAATCTTTTAAGTATATTTTTGAAAACTTTATCGTTTGTATAAATTGGTTAGACTGATTAGTTCATCCAAATAACATAACATAACTTTTTTTGCTTGCTAAGTATAATGTCGAAAATTGAAAAAAAAAATCAAAACAATGTTACGTTTGATATCTCCGTGGTATGAAGTACAGTAATACCTCAACTTACGCTACCCACCCCCCAACTTACGTGATCTCGGAGTTATGCGATTTCCAAATCTCGTCGATCCACCTTTTATTTCCCTCCACTGCTACTCAGGCAGAATTAGTGTCTGAGCTTGATAAAACTGTTTAAGTGATTGAAGAAATTTATCTGCCAGGCAAATAAATTTATAGAAGTGAAAAGTGATGACGTTCAAGAACTGCTGGATTCCCACAATCAAGAGCTGACAATTGAAGAGCTTATATAAGTAAACACATGAGCAAGAGCAAGACATTGAAGAACTTGAGTCTGAGACCCAGTGCAATCAGAAGATCGAATGACGGTTGAGAATTTCCCAGAATGCCTCTGTTTAGTTGAATAATAAAAAAAATATAAAAAATTAAGTCAATTCCTACTTAGATCAACAAAGAAAATTTTATTTTAGCTACTTTTTATTAAACAGTTACAATTAATATAAATATGTATATACATATGACAGAATCACAACATTAAGGTATCCGACTACGTTCGGAACCGTGATTTTAAAAAAACGTATAAATGGATAATTGTCATGATATTTAGTGTCACTTAGATTAGAATGCATGTATAAAATTATTCTAAGGACATTTTAACAAAAAAAATTATTTAAATACAATATTTTGGCAAAAAATTAACTTAGAATAATTTTTTTCCAAATGTTCTCGTTTTGTGAAAAATGCTTCTATTATAATAATATTTTGCCTGTATACAGCTCAGATATCTCTATAGAGGCTCAACTAGAATTTTTGAAAAATTCACATTATTTTCAGAGTTACCACCAATTTAAATAATTATTGGTGTTTTTTTTATTAAAATTGCTCCGCTCTGTTGTCGTAAAATATGGATAAACCCACTTCTAAGTTATATATTTAAAAATCTAGTTGAGCCTCTGTACAGAGGTCTGAGCTATATACAGGCAAAATATTATTATAATAGAAGTATTCTTCACAAAAAGAGAACATTTGGAAAAAAGATTATTCTAAGTTAATTTTTTTGCCGAAATATTGTATTTAAATAATTTTTTTTGTCAAAATATCCATAAAACAATTTTATACATGTATTCTAATCTAAGTGACACTAAATATCATGAAAATTATCCATGTATGCGCTTTTTTAAAATCACGGTTACGAACGTAGTCGCATACCTGAAGTGGTCATTAATTTTTATTAATTATCATTAAAGTATCACATTGTCATCCTAAGCAATCGTGTATATAAATTTCATTTCAACTGAATACTTTGACACGTGAGAAAAAAACCTTTTCAGGTTTTGACACAAAACGCCAAAAGGGTCGCTAAGTCGCCAAAAATGATACCAACGTGGTTGTATTTGTAATTCTTTAAATAATTAGTTTTAATCAATTAGTTTTTTTAAAATTATTTTTATATTATTGTATTGTCATCCAAACTAAATCTGTGTATAAAATTTCAGCTCAATTGAGCGCTTTAAAATGCATTTTATTAACGATTGAAAATTCCACCCAGATAAATAAATAAATATATATATAAATATATAGAGATTGTGAGCTAATAGTAGGAATTGAAAAAAAGTTACACACAAGTTTTAGAAAAAGCATACTCTAATGAAGAGCGTAATTTTTTTAATAAAACGAGGAATAACAAAAATAATGAGCATGCTGCGAAAAATTTTGTGAGAAAAAAAATTTAGCTAACACACACTATTTTTTTAGGCTTCATGAAACATTCTAAGCAAAAATTTCGATTTGCAATTTTGTATCTGTGTTATCTGAGATTATGTTAAACATTTTTTTCAATAAATTATCATTTTCTTTCGTTTTGGCCCCAACTAAAAGTAATTTACATGTACCCAACATATACCAACCAAACAAACTAACGACATGTACAAATTTACATGTTACAGTATTTGGGTCCAACTAAAAGTAATTACGGGGTTTACATTATACCTCGACTTAATCGAATTCGACTTACATGGTTATCACTCAATACCACCTAACGCGTTAGCTTAGGGTATACAACATAAAACAATTAAAACATTTTTATTTGCTCAAACAAAACAATTAAAAGTACACAAACGATTTTTTTTATTTAGTGAAATTAATTTTTCTGGTTTTATCCCATCACAATAAATAACTCTTATTTTAATACACCATTATCAATTTAAATACAAATATTATTTTGCAATACGTACTTGAAAATATAACAGAGCATTTTTTATCCATTCAAATTAAGCTTATGTAAATTCTCAACAAGATTATTAGTATTAGTCTTCGTATCACACAGACTCTTAACTTTTATTTAATTACATCATTATGAGGTTAAATCTAATAGTAATAATCATTAAAACACTGCATGATTACTTGTTTCCACAACAACTATTTCAACATAATTAACAAAAGCAATTTCTACCAAACCATTTGATGAAAAAAAATTATGGAAAGCTATAGGAAAGGAAAGTAATTTTCGGAAAATGTTTACAATCTGCTACTTTACTCTAAGCGAGAGAAACCTTTAATTTTGCACTCTTCGGATTTCAATCAAATATTTAATGATTTCAGAAAAAAATCTGTTACTCATGATCCTCAAATGATGCGGCCTCTTCGTTTATAACACCGCTAGCTTCTGCACTGCCAAGAGTGTGCACGTTTTTTTCACGACATCCTTTAAATAAAATAACCTAATCTAATATTCTTAGGTTTTGTCATAAACAGCAATTTCAGTGGCACTGCATCTTATACCTCTTGATAACATGGTTTTTCCATTGCTTTGCTTTTATGCATAATTAAATAGTTTCGCAGAGATGCTTTTCAATATTGCCATGAAACTTACAAACTTTCATTGTTGTTTATGTGACAACCGTTGACTTTTATAGTTTTCGTCTTACGAAAGAAGATGGTTTTTTACTCGTCTTCGGGGCCGGAAAGTTTTGACTTTTAAGACTTTCTAGATTGAATATCAGTCCGAAATACGCCAAAGAATCTTCAGCTGCTATAAATTTTTATTTTCCCAATGGAATAATAAATTTACCTTGCAAGGGATTATGTTTAAAAAAAAGAGAATGAGAGTCTAATAATAATTAATATTGTAATGAATGTATGTTTTAATCATTTATCCACACACAAATGTTAATAGTATATTATTTATTTGTAATGTATATCATATATGTATTTTAGATAATTCTATCTCACGAGCTTCTATTAAAAAATGACTAGTAGTATACAAGCAATAATGATTTCTTAATGCAGTTTCTAAATATATATAGTAAGCTTTTAATATGAATGTTGTTCAGTTGATTAAAATAATGAGCACCGTAAACTTTGAAACAATAACAAAAATAGGGAAGTATCTATTAATTACTTTTTTAAATAATTTATTGTGTAATATAAGTATAATTTTAGTAATTTTCACTTAATGTGTTTTAATTAAATGCATTCATATATTTCTTCATACACAGAAGTGCTTTTCATATTATTTATAGTTTATTTTTTCAAATATGAACAGAAATCTATATTTATCTAGTGATTTTTTTTGTAATTTCTTTATACACATTTTCCTTTTTTAACTTAATTATTATATTAAGTTTATATATCTTCCTAATAGATAAACATATCACAAAAAATAAAAGTGTTAGCCTCATACGTATGACCATAAAATTGATAAACAAGTAATAATTTTTTTTTTTACTTGCTTTGAAAAAAAAATATCTGCTGATTCAGCATGTTTACACATAAATGAGTTAAGCCCAACTACAATTATTCAATCTAAATAGTAGATAGAAAGAGTTAATATTAACCATAAGTAAACACAGTATTTGCTGGTATATACAGAAAACATATTTCAAATTAACTTTGACACGTTCACTAGCTTTAATATTTTTCAAAGTGACGTGTAAAATGAAAAAAAAAAAAATGTTAAGAAAGAATTTACTACAACGTTTAGAACACACACTCTTTTTTTTAAAAATGAACATAAACTTAAAATTAAGTATATATTTTATTCAATGTACTTAATATATTGAAAATATATTTAATGTATTTTCGCTGATTTTTTTTTTCATTTACACTCATGTTTATAAAATAAGTATAATTCAAAATCAGACGGAAATCAATGTCTGGAATAAAATTTACCTAGAAGTATCACACACATCTTCAAATATGATATGAAAGTTATAGGAAGCCTCCATATGACACCGATATTACGTTATAATGACGAGAGTGTAAGAGAAGGATATATAAGGAATGATGGGACAAAGAAGTAAAATTGTTCACAATCATTCTGTAAGCTGTTCAGTGAATAAATATGGCACAGAGGACGCATGTTGATGATTTTTTATGTGGTAGAATTATCGGCGCCAGGAATGGGGAATATTCAGATGGAAGTACCCGAAAAACATGGGATTGCTCAAAGTGTCATGTCTAGCCTTTGACAATGTTTCGAAAATGGCAGAAATATCATTAGACGTTGCAGTACAAATCAGACTCGAGTTACAATGACGAATGAAGACCAGTATTTGGCGGTAACTGCTAAAAAAGGTAGAAGGAGCACAACATCCGACTTGTCTTCGGCAACTACCTACAGGAATGGGAACCACAATTCCAAGGCAATTTGTGTACAGACTTTTGGGGCGTATTGGTTCATGTGTTATATTATGTTTGTCGTGTTCCGCTTAAGTTGACTCACTGTCGCCAGCAATAAGAACGGAGTAGAGAACACCTAATGTGGACATCGTCACAGTGGGCTTGTATGCCAAATGTAGCTTACAGTCTGATTTACGTCGGAGTTTTATCTGGAGAACGCCACGTACCCATTACCACTAAGACAACATCATTGAATAGCATCGTTATAGAGGTGTAGAATTGCTGGTTGGGGGGATTGTATTAGGATCCAGTACAGCTATAGATGTTCAGATTGGAAACATGGCAGGTCAGATTTATCGAAATAACATTCTCAAACAACATGTACATCTGTTGAGAAGTGCTATGAGCTCTGAATTTGTGTTTAAGAATGACAACGCTCGTACTCACCTAGAGAACATCGTACACAAATGCCTTTAATTTTAGGACATCAACCTTATAGAATTAAAAACATTCATACCTGATATGAATCCGATAGTGAATGTGTGGGCCATACTCGGCCAATGAGTTGCAGCCCATCAACAAGTCTGAATGAAAGTTTATCTCCCCAAGGAAACCGTAACGTTTATTTTGCCCAAATTTGTTAAAAAAAGGATATATAAGGAAGGGTTGGGCCAAAGGAAAATTGGTTCCCCCAATAAATTCCTGAAAGTTTTCCGGAATTTAGGAACAAACGCTTTGGATTTCTCCGTTTTTAAAATTTTAATCCCCCCAGGCGGGGGTTTTTTTTAGAGGGAAAACCCCAAAAAAATATTTAAAATCCCCCCAAACCTTTAAAATTTTTTTGAAAAGGAAAAAATTTTTTCTTTAAATTCCCCAGTAAAAAATCGATTTTTAAATAAAGAATTTAAAACCATTTTTTTTTTATTTATTTTTTTAATAAAAAGCTTTAGAAAAGCCCCTTTTGGATTGTTTCGGAATTTTACCTCAGGGGGGAAACCCAAATTTTAAGGAATTTTGTGAAAAAAAGTTTTTTTGGGGGGTATTTTCATTTTTAAAAAATTTTTTGTTTTCGTTTCCGTTAATTTTAAAAAAATTGGGGAAAAAATTTAAAAAAAAAACCAAAAATTGTAAATTATTCCGGGGCTTTTGTTTTAAAATTTTTAAAAAAGGTTGTTTTACGAAAAAAATTTTAAAATTTTTAAAGCCAACGCCCCCATTAACAAAAAGACAAAAAATTATTTTTTTAAATCTTTTAAATTTAAATTTTTGGGGGTTTTTAAAGGGCCCAATAAGCAAAATTTTTAATTTGGCTTTCATTTCAGGTTTTTGAAAAAACATTTCAAACAAAAAATTGTTAATTTTTATTCCCTTCCCCCCTTTTAAAAATACAATTTCAAAATTTCCACCTAAAGAAACATTAAAAAATCCTTTAATTTCTAGGCAAAAAACCCTTAAAATTGAAAAATTTTAAAAATTTTATTGAAAAATTTATGCCCTTTTTTGGCCCAAATAATTTGAGATAAATAATTTAAATTCCCAACTTAAAAATAATGTGCTTGGGGAAAAAGGTAATTTCCTTTTTCTAAATAAAGTTCAAAAATTTAAACCAAAGGGGCGGTTTTTAAATTGTTTTTCAGTTTGAAAACCATACTTATTAAGAATTTTAAAACCTATTAATAATTTTTGTAAAGGGGTTTTTTTTTTAATTGGGGCCCCGTTAAAAGGAAAAAATCAAAAAAGTTTTAAAATGAATTTGTATTAAATACAAAATTTTTTTTTCCCTTTCGAAAATGGTTTTTTTATCAAAGGTTTTAAATTTAAATTTTAAGTTAAAAGGGTTTTTTTTTTTTGGTTTTTAAAAAAAACCCCTTTTATTTCTGCGGGAAAACCGAATTTCCTTTGGATAAGTATGGGTTTGAAAAAATAAGGTTTTTTTTGGCCTTCCAATTTTTAAATTCCTTTTTCCCAAAAAAAAAAGTTTTCAAAAAAAAATTTTAAACCCAAAAGTAGTTATAATAAAAGGCCCCGGGTAATTAAAAATTCCATTTAAAAATAAACTTATAAAAGGAAAGGTGCCTTGGAAATCGGTTTTGCCCCGCAAAAAAACCTTTTACGCAAAAACATTTTTAAAATCTTATTTCCCAAATTTCGGAATTTCAGCAAGGGGTTTCCTTAAAAGACTAAATTTTTTTAAAACCCTTTCCAAATTTAAATTTGAATTTTAAGGGGTTCTTTTTTTTAGAGAAACATCTTTGAACCCCATTTTCATTTTTTAAGGGGAAGCTTGGACATTAAGAAAAGGGGTTATTCCCCTCCCCTTTCCCGCCCCCAGTTTAAAAAAAATAAAAATTTAAAAATTCCACCCCTTAAAGAAATTCCTTTTTTAAAAGAACCTTTACATTAGGGGGTTTAATTTTTAATTTTTTTATTGGGCCCAAATTTTTTAAAGGGTTTAAAACCCCATTGCCAAAAGGGTTTTCTAATATTTTAATTTTGGGGGTTTTATTTTCCCAAAAACTTTTAATGGTTTAACTTTACCCAGTTTTAATGTGTCACCGAAAAAGGGAACGGGAATTTTTTGGGTTTCGTAAAGAAAAAAAAAAAAATAAAGAAATTGGGCCCTAAAAAACCCTTTTTGGGTTTTTTTTCCCACATTTCCCAAAGTTTAAAAACATGAACTTCAAAGGTTTAAAAAAAATTTTTGTTGGCTTTCTAATTGTTTTTCGGTTTCCCTTTGGGGGCCGCGGGAATACATCCCGGGGTTCGTGGTCTAGTACCCGAGTGTTCAGGTCAAAAACCCATGGTCAGCTTTTTCTTTGCCTGGCCCCCGAACCAGCCGCATAAATTTTCCGGGGTACACAAAATTTCGTCAAGGCTAAAACCCTCACGTTTGCGTGTTTTTTGGAAAGTTTGGAAAAAGAGGATGCCAACCAGGTGTTCATATCGTTACTTGGCGGGAGGGTCGTTAAATTTTCCCCCAAGATCTGGTGTAGTTTCCCACAGGACAAAAAAAATTTTGTTTTTTTTTTTCGATCAATATGAATTTATTTTTGAATAAAGCATATAATTCCAAAATTATTTATTTTTTTAAAATTTTTTAAGGATATTGTTTTTTGCTTTTGGGAAATTTGATATTTTATATGCTATTTTTTTAAAAAAACAAAAATTTTGCCAGAGAAAATGGAAATTTTTTTAATAAAATGAAAGTTATTTGTCTTACCCTTTAAAAAACAAAATTTTATTTATACTTACCCCCTTTTAAATATTGTAACCCCCAAAATTTTTTTAATCTACATTTTTTAAAAATATTTTTTTTTCATTTAGCCACCATAAACCCGATTTTAATTATACATTTTAAGTTTGAAAACATAATTAGGGAATTTTTAAATACACAAAAATTTTGGGTTATAGAAAAACAGAACTTTTTTTTAAAATATCAGAAAATATGTCGGGGAAAAGCTTTTAAGTTGAATGCAAATCAGAGTTTTTAATATTCGATTATTTCGCAAAACTTTTACTATAAATTAATTTTGGGTTTTATTCAGTTGGTTACAGTTACACAATAAATGAACATTCATGCTTAAAGGGGGAAGAAGTTTAGTGTATAAAAACTAGTTTTCCCTGAAATAAGTTTTTTTGGATCAATTGAAAATGCAAACCCAAAACATATTTTTCCGGGATATTTATTGTCTTTTATCTTCTTTAGGAAAAATTTTTGTGGTTTTTACCCTTTTAAAAACCAATTTTTCACATTTTTTTTTTAAGTTCGTTCCTATGGGAAAAATACCCTTTTTTGTTTATAAAATGCATTCATAGTATGTGCTGATAAAAATTTGGGTAGAAAAAAAATGTTTGATATTTTATTATTGAAATTACATTTGACTGTTTTTTTGATATTTTTTTCCAATACAATATCATGCAAAATATACCCTTTTTAAACCTTTTCTTCAATAGGGACCATTCAAAAATTTTTGCCGGTTACAATTTGTTGAACGAATATGTTTTAAAAATTTTTCTTTGTTATATTCTGATTCAAATTTATGGTATTGAAATGTTAAAAAAATAAATTCTTTTTTTTTCCCATTTTGTTTTTTCCCTTTAAAATCTAAATTTTAAAAAATGTTATTTATTTTTATTTTTTTTAAGTAACAGTACAGGAAATTTTTTAAAAAAAAGGCTACGTGTTTTTTGGAATAAAACCCCCAAACTTTAACAAATGCAATTTTATAGTTTAAATGTTTTAAAGTTGGGATTTTGAAAAAAATTTGCTTGTATATTTGAATTTGATAAAAATTTCCTGAAACAAAAAATTCCCCTTTTTTTGATGGGGCTATAATCAACAGAAGATTTCCCGATTTTCAACATACTTGCTAATTCCTGAATTTTTTTATTTTTTGTAGTGGGGTTAATTTTTTATTTTTTAAAGAATTTTAGTAAAAAAAATAGAAAAAGTTTAATAATTCCTTTTCTTTTAAAAATTAAAATTTAAATTAAAATTTTGGTTTTTAATTTAAACAATACAAATATATTAAAAAATGATTTATTTAAAATTCACAAATTTTTTCATTGGTGTTTAAATAAAAAAAGCATATTTATGTTGTTTTTTTGGGCAAAAGAATGCTTTATAAAAAACGTTAACTAAAATTTTTAAAAATTGGTAATTTTTATTCAAAATATGTATCAAAATTTTTAAAATAGACTGGAAAAAAATTTTTAGTTTTAAAATTTGTTATGGAACATTCAAATACAATTTTATAGAAAATATAAGTTTTTTTGAGCATTATGAATTAAAAAATTTAAAAAAGTTTTAAAATTTTTTCACAGACACGTTTATTTTTCCCCTAATGTTTTTTATTTTAATTTAATTTTAAAAATTTTAAAACATTATCATTTTGTTCGTTTGGGGTTAAAAATTTTGGGTTTTGGGGAAATTTTAGCAAAAAATTGTCAACTATGTTTAAAATTTTAAAGTATGAAGTTTTTGGGAATGTACGTTTTAATGTTTTATAGGGGGTTAATTTTTTTTAAGAAATATTCCCACTAATAAAAAATTTTAAAATAAAACTTTTACCCTTTTTCAATTCAACAGTTAAATTAAATAAGTGTGGTAAATAAATTTTTTTATGTTTCCAAAGTACATCAATAAGGGCCCTTGAAACCCCTACCCAAAAGGGCGATATCTACACAGTGAAATTTAAATGACAGGAAAGGGTATTGTGATATGAAAAGAAAGCTTTTTATTACATTAAAAGAAAAAAAGGCACCGGGAGTAAAATTGATAGTATTAAGTGAAGAAAAGGCCCGCAAATTTCATACAAAATTTTATTTTTTGCAAAGAGGGAAAAATTGCTGCGGGTTTTTTGTGTAAAGATGAAGAAAAGAGGTCAATTGTATCCTACCAGGATTGTGGTTTTCGTCTCGAGTATTGGGCAAACCGTGTCGATCGAGATCCCATGGCAGTCTGCTGAAAAAACCCGGGAAACGGTAGGTTCAGGATGGTCATACAATAGCCCCCAGGACCCCAACAGCCCACCGTTATTTACCGTCACTTTTTCTGGGTCACGCAGGAACGTCACGAGTCCTGAGTCAAGAAATGGGGTTTTTAAAAAGAAGCAAAAATATTTTACAAAAATTTAAAAAAAAGTTACAACAACATGGTTTCTCAGTTGGGTTCCCGCTACCCTTAAACCCCAAACCCCGCCCGGAGCACCTTCCCGTGGTAAATTTAATTTCAGTCCTGGGGGCAAAAGGGGTACTGTTTATTCAGATGAATCCATTTCCTATTTACAGCATCATGATAGTTGCCCTTTTTTTGGGGGGTTGTAAAAACGTACATGGCCCGGGTATTCCAAAAATCGTCAAACCGGTTTTTTAAATGGGGGGAGGGGTCAAAATTCCCCTTTGGGTACACATCTTTTGTTTGATTTTACAGCCCCTTTAACAGCGGGCCCTTATATTTTGGTGTGTTAAGGCCTTACCTCACCCCCTGAGCCCCAAAAAAACGCTACGTTTTATTCAGGGATATTGACAGCTGCATGGTTCCGATTTTTTTGTTTCCCTTTAAAAAGAAAAAAAGTTTAAATTGCTCCCCCGGTCAACACATTCCCCCCAGATTTCTTACTAAGAGGACGGTAAATTTTGAACTACTTTCTTTCTTTATATATTTAAAAATTATATTTTAACATTTTTATATAATGTTTCCTTTTAAAAAAATGATACGAGATGAAATTTTTTCCCTATTATTTCCCCAAAATTTTTAGAAATTTAAATTTTTTGATGAAAATTTGGAAAATTTTAAAATTTTAAAAATTTTGTAATTTGTAATATTCTTATGGATGTTATAAGCAAAATTTTAAAAGATTTTTCAATTACTTAATCTTTTTTGAGAAAAAAAAAATAAAATGTTGCTATGCATGCTTAAAAAAAACGAAAAGCCAATATCACTTCATTTAATTTTTTTTAAAAAATATTCCCGTTTAACCCCAAAAAATCCCTGATTTTTTTACATGCTTTTTATACAACACACTGGGGGAAAAAAGGGAAATGATTGGTAAAAAAAATTGTGGAAGGAGTACATTTTGAATGCACTAATGTTTCGAAAAAAACAAAAGGAAAAAACCCTTTTTAAAAATTTTTTAAATTTAAAAAAAAAAATTTTAAAACTTAAATAAAAAAATACCCTTTTTTAAAATATTAAAATTTTTGTTTTTTTTTAAAATAATTTTCATTTTTGTATTTTTCAACCCATACATTTTTATAAAATTTTTCAATTTTTAGAGAGTATTAATTGCACAAAAAAATTCAAGAAAAATGTTAAAAAAATTTTTTTTTGTCACAAGGGAAAATTTTTTTTTTTTCCTTTTAAAATTTTAAGTATTACATTTGATGAAAACATATCAGGGAAAAAGAATTTAAGTTATAAAAAATTTTTAATATAAAATGCCTTAAATTTTAAAAATTTTTCATGACCATTTCCCCAAAAAAAAAAAAAAAATTATATTATTGTATTGCCTCGAAATAAATTTGGGGTTTTTATAAACCATTCTTTTTTTAGTTATTATTTCCTTTATAAAAATAATTTTTTTTTTTCCCTTAAAACCCCTTTTTTGCTTTTTTTTTTTTCCAAAAGGGGGGTGACTTAAGCTTTAAAATTTTTTTTTTCAAAAAGTTTTATTAAATTCTAACTTTCCAACTTGCATAAAAAATATATCAATCCAAAGATACTAATGCAAAAAATAAGATTAAATGAAAAAAAGATAATTGGGCATTTTTGGGGCCCAAAAGAAATATAGTTTGGGGACCTTCCCAAAAATTTTCTTTAAATTCTTTTTGTCCTGGCCCCCGTTGCCATATAAACCCTCCACCACATTCGATAAACCGTGACAAGGTTTTTGAAGGGACGGACAACCTTTTATTCGTACATGTTTTCCCAACTCTGATTGATTCAAAAATCACCATGCAAAAGCCATTATTGCTGTCAAAGAGGTTTTTCTCATACCTTTTTCATGATCTAAGATTTAAAAATTTTTTGAAAATTTAATAATTTTACTTCCCCTTGCAAAGTTAAATAAGTACTTTTTTTGTTATTAACAATTATTTATGGTGTAGAATTAAATGGTCAGTAATTACTTCATTCTAATGTTTAAAAAGAACAAGACAAGGGAAAAAAAAAATTTATGTTTCCCAAAAAGAAATAACTATTTTAAGAAATTTAGCAAAAGGGTTTTGAAAACCAAAAAACTACGAAGAAATTGGTTAAAAATTATTTGGGGCTCTAAAAAATTTTCCCCCAAAAATATATCCTATCACATTTTTTTAGTAATTACATGTTTGAACAAAAAATTACCATTTAAAAATTTGAACAAAAAGAAATAGTATGAAATATTTCATAAATAAAAAAAGCGAGACGAAGAAAAACATTACTTTAGAAAAAAAAAAACTTGGGGCTTTTCAAAAGATATTTTTTAAAATACTTCTTTCAATAAATTTTGTTGGATAATCATTTTGGGCCCTTGGAAATTTACCTCCCCCCTTTTTTCAACGCAAACTTAATTTCAAAAATTTCCTTCAATTTTAAAAATTTAAAAAACCTTTTCAATATCTTGAATTTAGTTACTTGTTTTATTTTTTTCCATATGTGGTTGTTCGTATATTTTTTTTTTTCACAAAAATTTTTAAAATTTAAATGAACGTGCTGTTCTAGCTTTTTTTGATTTTTTCTTTTAAAATTAGTGACCTTTTTTTCGTAGCAAATAAGCTTTTTTCTTTTAAATTTATATCAAAAAATTTTTAATTTTAAAAAATTTTAATTTTATCAATTTTTAACAATTATTGGGAAAGGGTTTAAAAAACATTAGCCTTTTTCTTTTTTTGAGCTTCAAATAAAAATATCCCCTTAATAAAAAAATTAAAGTCATTAAAATATAATTCAACCAACCTTTTTTCCCCTTTTTTTTAAAAAATGGGTAGATTTTGGGATTACATATAAGTCATAATAGTATTTATAGAATATTAATTATGAGTGGGAAAAATTTATTTTTTAAAAAGCTTTTAAGTAAAAACCTTTTATAAATTTTAAAGAAATTCCATTTTTTTCTGAAATCATGAAATAAAAAAAATTATTTGATTTTGAAATAAAAAAACCCCAATTTGTCTTTTAAAAGGAACCTTTTCCAAAAAAAAAAAAAAAAACGTTAATGTAAATTTTTCACAAAATTTTTGGTTACCGTCTATGCATATGTTTTTACGTAAAACAGTTTTTTTGCTCAAATTCCACAAAAAAACTAATCGTTTAACTTTTTTTAAAAAAAATATTTTTAAAAATTTTTTTACATGATATTAAAATTCTACCCCACCCCACAATTTAAATTTCCCCTGAAATTTTTTTTTACAATTGGTCGAACTGTGTATTTTCCAAAAATTTGCAGAATTTTGTGATAAAATAAGATTTTTAAAAAATTTTTGGGAAAGTTTATCGAAAATTCCTCAAGAAAGGGCAAATTTAGAGTCTACTACTTTTTTTGACATAGGGATTTTTTTTCAAAAAAACATATCAAACTTTTTTGCAAAATATTAATAGGGGATAGTTGAAAAAAAATCAAAAGTTTTGACACAAAAAAAAAAAAACCCAAGCATTTGAAATGAACTAGGGAAATTTTTTTCTCTGAGGGGAAAAAAAGAAAAATTTTTTTTTTTCTATTGGGAAAATGAATAAAAAATAACGTGTTATTATAACTCTGATTTCTTTTTAAATTTTAGGGGGTTTTAAATATTTCTAGATTAAAAAAATATTACACAGAGAATAATTTTGGGTTAAAAAATTTTATTTAAACCCCCTTTCTTGTTAATTGTATCTACTGGTTTCTCTTAATTTATCTAAATAAGAAACATTAAAGGGCTTTTGAAGAGAGTTATATTGAATTTGTTACGCAAATTGTTCAGGGTTTTTAAATTGAATTTTTTCTTTTTTAACTTTTCCCTTTTTTGATAAAAAAAACGTTGACATATGGTTTTAAAATGAGGTTATAACCCCCCATGGTGTTTCTTTCCCCCCAACGTTTTGGAGTAGATAACAAATTTGTGGTTTTTGCTCCTTTACTCGGGAAAAAGAGAAAAAAAGTAAGGCCAGCCTCATCTCCTCCCCTGATGCAGTTTGCCCCTTCAACCCCTTTTTGGGAGCCCCACACCCTTTTTTTTTCCCCCCCCAGTTGCTGGGGAAAAAAAGAAGTCCAGGAACTCTTCAATTTTAAAAACCCTTTTTCCCCTTTCGGCCCCCAAAAAACCTGAGAGCCGAGAATCACCTTTCATCAATCCGATACCGAGACGGATTCCCTCAGTTTTGGTCTTTGGACAAATCGAAGGAAAAACCGGGGGGAGAAAAAGGCGGGGGGGTGTTTGATTTTATTTGATTTCGTAGCTCCCACTTGTACTTTTTTTCCCTTTTGAGCGGTCCATATTACGTTCCCGGGAAAAGCTCATTTTACCAAAAAAATAAAATTTTTTTTCAGTGAGAAAATAACCTTTTAGTCTTTCCCCTTATTTTAAACTTAAAAAAAAAACTATTATTAAAAAAAGAAAAAAAACACAAATATAAACCCAAATGTAAATAAAAAAACAAACCATTTCAAAATTTTTAAAATTTTTAGTGATTTAACTAAAAAAATTTCCCCAATTTATTTTGGCCCCGACTAAAAAAAATGGGGAGTCACTTATGAACATTATGAGAGTTTGTCTTTCTACTTATTTATTAAAATTGGGTGAACATAGTAAGGGCAAATTTTTTTTCACGATTAACGGGGAAATTTATGATCAAAAATTTTTATTTTTCCCTTAAGTTTTTTATACATGAAAATATTTTTTTGGGGAAATAATTTTTGGAAAAAGCAGCTTAATTTCCAAAAAAAAAAAAAAACCCCCTTTTTTATGTCTGTATTGTTTTACCCTTTTAATTATTCCGGCAGAAAAAGATTTTTAAAAGTTTGTAATAAAATTTTTTTTAATCAAAATATTTGGGTTTTAAAAAAAAAAAATTTTAAAAAAATTTTATTTCCCAAAGCTAAAAAAAAATTTTTTATATTAATTTAAAATTTTTTTCCCTTTTTTTAAAAATAATAAAACCCTCCATATAACAAACTTTTATGAATGAAAATAACCCGTTAATATCCATTTTAACTGTTTTAAAGAGAGAGTTTTTAATCAATGAAAGTAAAATTTAAGAATAGTTTTCCATTTATCAATGAGAAAGTAAAAGTAAACAAATATATTATTAGTAGAAAAAACTGGAAAAGAAATGTGAGTTATATACTTTAAACGAGATTTGAAATACTGTATAATTATTATAAAAAAAAAATAAATAAAAAAAACTAAAATAAGAAATTAAGCAGTGTAATACTTTAATAATCATTATGTTAACTTTTAAAGCAAATTATATCAAATAATATATGGTTTAACAGTGTGGAAATTTTTTTTTAAAAAAAATAAACATGATTTTTTTGAAGATTTTGAATTTTTTCATAGATTACAAGTTATTTCAATATTTTCTTTCTGCCTTAACTTAAAATTTGTTGTACTCCTTACAGGAATATATGTTTATCTATTCCTACGATCCTATCAAAGTTGAATAAAAAATTTTATATAATATTAATGCCCTGAGAGATTAATTTAAATATTAATAATTAAAAAAATCTAAGTAAAAAGATAATTATACATTGTGTGCTATGAGCTCAACAACGAAAACAGGTATTTTACTTTTCTTTAACTTTTCATATTTCCCCTGCATTCGTATTCTTGAATATTTCTTAAATGTTTTAAAGCTGATGTATAAAATCCTCAAGAAGATCTATGTTAATTATTAATGAAAAGGCCCAAAATTAAATTTATTTTTCATTTTACAAAAATAATAATAATAATAATAATAATTTCTGTATTTTGAACAAAGTAAGAATGAAATAAAGTTATGTATATAAAATGAAGAAAAAAATATAATATATAGCCCTGAAGGTTCAAAAAGAATAATTTTTTAAAAAAATTTCCATCCGTTTTAATTAAAAATACTGGGTAATGATCCTAAATGAGTCCCAGGGTAACCAACCCATAGGGAAAAGCATATTTCCTATTTTCATTAGACATTTAAGTACATAAAATTGAGAAGTGAAAAAATTTCCCAAGGATGTAATAAACTTTTTTTTTTTGGGGGAAAAAAAAAAATGTGTAATATATAATTGCATGTAAAAGTTGATTTTTTTTTATGCCTTAGAAATTTTAAAGAATATTGAATATATTTTGTTGTTCTAAGGTATTTTTTAAAAACTTTATGTTTTATTTAGAATATATACTGAGAGCATGTCTTTCTTAAAGTTTGTAGGTTGAGGGTTTTAAAAACGTTCTTGAGTGGGAAATTTTTAGATGCCTCTTTTTTTTTTTAAAATTTAGTTTTACATTGAAAAAAAAATCGGGGAAATTTTTGTTTGAGAACCATGTTATCTGAATGCTTAAAGTATAGATTAGGGTACCCCTTAGCTAATGTGGTAATTTTTTTGACAACCTCGTTTAGTGGTCACCAGATTAACGATATTTATCGAAAACTGTTCTTAGATATCAAGATAGAAAATTCCGAACTAAATAATGAATATAAAATACAAATTCCAACTCATATAAAAGATAATTGTTGGAATTTAGACAATTAATGAAACATTTTAACATTTAGGAATAACGGTTTACACTAGTAAATAAAAATTACTGTTTGTTAAAAATACAATTCTTCCAAGGAAAAACAAAATTTTTTACGATAATCAAGAAGAATGTAATAATGTTCAATAAATTCATGATTTTGTACATTTTTTTCTGTATGAAATTTAAAGTTTAGAGCAAAATTGAATCTCAAATGAAGAAATTGAGTGTTTACTGTACGATATAAAAATATGAGTAAAAAATTGATTTAGAATTGTCTTCAAATGTAACCTTTTCAAAAATGAAAGTTATTAATTACTTTTTCCACAAAATAAATAGAGATATAAACACGTAAGTGTGCTGAAAGTTTACCTATCGACATGAAGTTTACACAAACTTAAAAATTTTCCTCTTGGTTTTGTGGGATAAAAGTTTGACGCCTTAGCACAAAACGGTTAATAAAAGTTTTGAGCAATAGGCAATTTTTGTTAAAAAAAAAAATTATTTGAAGTCTGAACTTTACTTTCAACCGTTGTAAGAAACACGATAAATTATAACTGAAATAGGGTTAGTCTTATAGTGAATAGGGTTTTTTCCGGCATAAATTTAATTTTTGGGAATTTAAAAAACATTTATAATAAAAAAAAAATAGAAAAATTTTTATTTATATAATTTATCAACATATATTGAAAAAAAATCGCTTAATTATCTAATTTAATAAAACTAGTGAAGTAATTTTTTTTTAGGAAAAATGTTGTAATGAGAAAATATATCGTTTTATAATAGATTGGAAAAAATTTTTGACTAAAACATAATAAAAAAATTAAAAAAATTAAGACTGAACCTATAAAGATGATAAACACTTTTAAAATATTTGGAGTCTTAAACCAAACTCTTTAAATATTTTTTTTTTTTTGTTTCAAAACCAAAAGTTTTTTCATAATTTGACCAAAAGTTGAATTAAAATAGAATATATATAACCTAGTTTTACAAAAATTTAACCCCTTTTCTCTTTTTATAGTGTTAATCATAAAATGTTTAAACTAATCGGATAATGACAAATCTTTTTTTGAAATCACTTCAACAATTTAAATTTGCATCATACACATAATGAATTAAAAAAAAAAAAGTAATTTAACAGAAAATTACTTTTTTATTTTGCACCCAGTTTGCCATATCTGGGTAAATTGTCTGCCCGGGTAAAAATTTTTTTTAAAATTTCGATTACTGTACTCTATTCTCCTTGTAATCATCTTCATAACTGAAGACGAATTGGATATAGCACTTTACGTGACGTGTTTTTCTTTTGTATCCAGTGTTATGTTATGCTTTTGAGTAGAATAATTTTTCCTTATCAGTTCAAATGAATTGATATTCGAAAATTATTTTCGGAAACTTTTCATGGCAATGTTTAAACATACAATCTGAAGATTATATCTAAAATTCTATTTATATGTATTAAATATTCTGCAAATAGCGTTTTTATCCATTTGGTCTCCTGCAACTCCTCCTGTCATTTACATAACCTTTCTCATTAAGAAACACCTTGTTATATCAAGCGAAAGTTAAAATATATAATGATTCTTTGTCATACCTTTTTCAGCCTGAATGAATTTTTAAGATGATGGCTCAATACTCACAAACACAAACACACACACACACATACACACACACACACACACATATATATATATATATATATATATATACCTGACAGGGGCGTAACATACACCCCTCGCAACCACCGCATTGAGGAGGGGGCCAGGGACTCTAAGGGGATTAAAGCTTGACTGACACTAAGTACATATCTAGGCTTGGGTCCCAAAATCTGAGTTTGCAAACGGGCCCCCTAATATTCTCCGTTACATCATTGATACTTGATAATAATTATATAAAACAAATATTTTACTATCTTTCTCTTGTCGATGTACGGGGATCAAATTTCATTATTGGTTACCAAAAACCTACTCGAAATAACGTAAGCAGTTTTTAACGATAGTTATAATTTGCACCTATTTGTAGATTTTATTTTTGCCCTGACAAAATCACCAAATTCATACAGTTAGTATTAGACACATGCACCGTTTAGTATCACTGCATGCCATCTGGAAATACCATCGGACTGTACACTGTATCAATCTGTAGTTTTCATAGATTGTGAAGAAAAGGGAAACAATATACACTGTGCTCACATACCACATGAAATGCAAAACATGTTCTTTCCTCTAGACAAATTTTGAAAAGTTAAGAGCGACTTTTAAAAAGTAATGATGAGAAAAATTATTTTGTTGTTTTTCGTCTGGCAAATCTGTGAATCTGCGTATAGGATAACATACCATCAGTAATTTCCACTGAACATCCATTGAATATTAGATACATTGTTTTCTCGGTGTGGATTTTGATTTGTGAGATTAGTAGCATTTTGGTCAATTCCATGGCCAACAGTCAGAGGGTGAAAATTAATGTGATGTAAACACGAGTGAGAAAAACTAAGTTGAGAAATGCAGCATAATAATTTAGCTGAGATTATTTATACATAAAAATAAATATTTCGGAAGTTTTTTTTTATTTTATACATTTTTTTCTAAAGTAATTATTTTTGTGTTTCATACAAATCCAGCAAATTAAATTTTGATTTAAAATTTCCGTCCGATTTGGTTTTATTTGGTTCGCGTGTTGATCAAATAAAACCCTAATAATGTATTCTAAAAACTGTCTATTTTACATAATTGGAATAGTTATTAATGATAGACTACAGCGATTAATTTTAGTTTACAGAAATTTATTTGTAAAAGAAGAGACAAGGATTCAGCTATAGCGAAACCCTTTTTCCCCTAAGAAAATTTTCTAAAACTTAGCTGTATGGACACATTGCGTTCTAAAAAGGTATTTTAGAAACACAAATTCACATTTTCCTCTTCTAAATAATGTTCATCATTGTATCAAAAGTATATGGAAATATTATAGAGTTAATGTTCTGAATAGAGTGAGATTAAATATGTGCAGAAATATCCTGGGTATTTAATTAATTAGATATTAATTCTGTGAGGTATAAATTTAAGGAAGAAAATTATTTCACTAAAAAACATGTGTAATATTCAGAAATGTATGCAGTAATTCACAGCAGAAAGTGCATATTTTATTTGCTTATTATTTCATTAGTTAAACTGAGCTTTCTTTTCACTACTTGCTGTTTTAATTGAGCTCGGTAGCTCAAGAATAAAAATGGCAGAAAGCCATTTATTTTATTCCGTTGTATATGACTTTTAGTCTATTTAGAAATAAAAATAGAAATGAAAGTGAAAATTCTAATTATTACTCGAAACATTGTATTTGATTAATTTATTTAAAAGGCATTGTTTGTGTTATACAATTAAAATGTAATACGTCAATTTTCCTAAGATTTGCTGTGCATCAAGAATGAGCATCAAGTCGATCGTGATCAACCGGTGGACTGTCAAGACATTTCGGATTGACGACCTTTACAGAGACTTAAAACCCGCATACTAAAAGAAACATGTTTATGGGAGACCGACGCCAACTAGAGTGGAAGATCTGCTTTTCACTACTATTCAAGAGATTTTTCACTTAAAGAAATGATTCGATAAATGTGTAGACGACACTTGTACCTTCAATGAAAGCGAGCGATGATGATTATCCCCTTTACTGTCCACTTTTGGGGGGGAAAAGTGATCACTGCGATGCAAGCCGTAGAAATGAATTTTCTCCCACATGCCAACTGAAGGGACAGTAAAAGTTTAAAGTTAGTTTTTTCCACGTTAGCACGCGATTGTGCATTGAGACACCCCAGAACCCGCGCTTCCACTGGATTGATTCCTCGAGTTGATGCCATGTCCCGAGATGGCGCAGGTTTATGCAGGAAGCAAAATGTAAGTGCATGCGTCAATTTCAGATTTGTTGGTTCACGTTTGTTCTCTGTATGCTATATTGAATACGCCCACGCTCAGGTCTAGCAGTCCCTCATAGTTGTTCAAGCATTCACCTTGACAATGTTATGTTACTTTGTTTTTATAGTAAAAATGGTAATCTACCAAAGAGGATACAATGTCTAAGGCAAGTGTTAGAAAAATAAAATATACAATTTTGATAAAGTTTGGCTACTGGGTGAAATTCAATATCACCTTGAAACCTTTAGAAGTAGCCATACCCAGGAAAACTCCACCCACCCTTGCTGTAGATCAGGGTGTCCAACACCCTGGCCGCATGTGGTCCACCAGTACGTAAGTTGCGGGGCCCACCGACTCTTTTTAAATTTTTTAATATCAAATTTTTAAAGTTTTTTCATTTTGAAATTTAGTTGAGGGTAGTTAATTTAGTTGATATATATATATATATATATACACAATGTATTTTCCTGTTAACTTGTTCTTGTTTTAAAATAAATCCTTTTTGATAATAGAAATGTCCTTCAGCTTAAAATAGATTTATATTTTATCAAACAATTACATTTGATTTTACTATAGTAAATTACTTTTTTAATAAATTTCGAATTATGCTTTATGCATATCCGTAACTCTGGATGGTACATGATTCTCTGTGTGCGCAACTTTCGTTTCTCCTCCTTTTTTCTGTTTGGACTGCCCAAAAAGCAAGAGGCAATCAGAGATGTTTTTCAAAGTTTTAAAAAAAATATTTAGGACGGTTAAGATAAAGGACAATGTATACTTAATCGTTTGTGGATGACATCACTATCAAATATCAACAATGAGTAACGAAAAATCAATTAAATAGGAACACCGTAATTTTCAAGAAAATGGCAACTGTAATATTTCAAACATTATTTAATCATTGCATTATTATATTATACAAACATTATCATTATTATATCATCTATGTCTGTATACATGAAAAATAATGAAAACAATAAACTAATTCATTCTGTTTTAAATTTTCAC
>BMAV01008700.1:0-19871 GCA_019973955.1 Trichonephila inaurata madagascariensis | reverse complement strand
TTACTAAAATTAACTAGTCAAAAAATTTACCCCTTTAACCGAAAAGGATATAATAATGATTTAATAACTAATAAGAACTTGTAATATATTCAATTGAATAAAACTTGCAAAGAATTATTCACAAGCTAAAGTAAAAATAGTAAGTATGTAAAAAATGGAGTATAAATAAATACTTTAATCTTAAAATTAGTGAAAGATTTTAACTTCTAAGTACTTTGAATAACATAATTTCAAGGAATACTTCAGGTTATAATGATATTATGGTTTAAATCTAGAAAAAAAATTTGCGACAAACAATGTCAGTTTATTCAAATAAATCGAAATAAAAAATACTTAGAACTTAAAAAATATATTTTATAGAGCTCACGAAAAAAAAAAGAACAAAAGAAAAAATACTCCATTGCTTACATTTTTACATGCTACTTAACACGAGGTGATATGTCTAACTTCAGAATTCTTTACAACATAACAATAGTAAAAATAATGTCTTTTTCTGATTTTTGAAAATTAAATTCTTCTTATAAGCTCTTTTCAATGTTAAGGGGGTCTGACACGTTTATAGGAGCCCATGTTAAATTGTGTAAGTTTATGTACCTTTTTCTCATAAACTACTTACTTCTCATGGATGAAATTTTTACAGTAGGTTATGCGTACTAGCAATAACACTTTAACGAAGGGGTTTGTCTTTTTGTTAAAAATTAAATTAATTAAGATTTTTTTTAAATTGTCCAATTTTTTCCCCTAAAATTTAGTTTAAAAGAGTCATATCTAAAAAGGTTTGCTATATATATATATATATATATATAGATAGATATAGATAGATAGATAGATATAGATATATAAAGATTTTTCTAATACCCTCCATTAAAATGTGTAAACATGTTAAAAGTATGCTCACTGAAAATTTGAGGATTATATGACAAGTAGTTTTTAAGAAAAAGGTACATAAAGTGAAAAGTATTACATTTTGAGAAAATAGGTTTTAAAGTAAACATTTGTAATTTTTTGAGCATTTACTTTTTTTAGTACTTTCCAGAAGCATATGAAACATTTTTTTACTCTTTTTTCATACAAAAGACTCTTCTAATTTTCTTTTTTTCATTATTTTTAACCATTTTGCCTTTTTTTAAAAATATCCCAAGAGACTTTCATTGGGCTACACGAATCTTACGTGTATCTAGTTTTTTGAAGCATGACAAGCACTTACAACTTGGTTCAATATCACAATATTTTAAGATAATTAATTTTGCTATATGACTCATATTGAACTGTACAATAGCCACATTTACCCCTAGTTTTAGAGTTTTTAATTCCACAAATGGAATCACTGACCATATGATGTTATTGACTGACTCATTTGGGTTCTGGGTCTTTCCATGTAAACATTTTTTTAATAACATAGGATCACCTAGATCTCTAAAAATGCGCTTCATTTAATTCATTATAGCATATAGCACGCGTGTATGTGCTTATGATCATAGAGTCTTGGGTCACATTCAACTTCTGTCTATTGAAACTTGCACTAGGCATTTATAATCGCAGGATGCAATCCATGCTGAGAATTCTCGTTTGAAGACAGAAGATGAAAATCATCAGCTCAAACAGCAGTTTTCATGCTGTGTAGTTTATTGATATTATTTCTATACTATAATATTTTTGAATCTTTGATATTAAAATGTCGGTGAGTCGGTTACGACCACTTAGGCTTTTTCTATCACTTAACTTTTTTTTTCCCAATTCGTTTTTAAGATTCAAGAGACGTGTACCCATACACTTTTGGATAAGCCCAATACACTCAAATTTTTCCATTCGAGCATCATTTGGATTTGCGCTCATCATAAACTTATGTTAAAGGAAACACAAGTGCTCCTAGCAGAGTTCATTTGATGCCGTCGAGGAGTAACTTCATTTTAAGAAATAAATAAAAATACTTCTAACTATCGTATTTCTAATCTATCATTTTACACAGAAATGTGTGAACTTTTAAAAAATATAAAAAAAGTGAAAATCAATAATTTTTGGAAAATTCATGTTACCCTTTAAAAAACAAAATGGCTCTCCAAATGGATTAAAAAGCTTTAATCGCAAAAGTTTATAAATCTTAAGATATTACAGAGAAATTTTTAAGTCAACAGTTTGCTGATAAACACGACGAAATGATTAATACAAATTATCTTCGAAACTAATCAAAGTACTAGAGATATTTTTTTGAAAAATTACTAAGGGACCATATATTAGAATATTTTAATACAAATGGTTTACAATATTTTTTCCGGGTTTTTTTTTTACACAACTTTATAATTAAATAGAAATTAAAATTCAGGAAGGAGAGTTTACGGCCCTTTTAGACGCCACGAATTTTCATTCCAGAACAATTAGAGAAAATTTCATGAAATTTTACTTTAAAAGTTTTATGACAAAACCAATATAAAACGTCCAGAACGTTACAAATCAATTTTTTTACAGCATAATTCTTTTTTTTAATAATAACATAGCTTCACTGAATATTTCAGAAATTCCCTTTAAATTTTTAAGGGTTCTTCTGATTTATAACTCAGAAATTATAACAAAATTTTTGGGTTTTGGGGCAACTTTGGAAAATGATAGTCGATAAAAAATTTGGGTTCCAATTAAAAAAAATTTATTTTGGTTTTTAACTCAGTTAGCTCAATTATATAAACTAAAACCATAATTTATCTTTATCTGAGCTTTAATATTTCACCAAATTTACCCTTTATTTTAAAAAGAATTGAAACAAAAACTAGCCCAAATAGTGGTATTTTTAATTAAAAATTTTAAAATTTTTAGGTTTTTAAATTTTTTAAATTTTAAATTTCAAAATATAGTTAGTTCCCCAAGGTGAGTTTAAAAGGAGTGAAGTTTCCAAATTAACTCAAAAAATTTAAAAGAAATTTTGTTGCTTATTTAATGTTTCAACATAGTTTAAACTTATTAACATGAAATTCACAATTTATAATGAATTTCACTAATATCAAACATCAGAACCAAAATCAAAATTTTTCTTAAGATAAATAATTAAGAAAAACATGTTAAGCGTAACTCTTCATATCTATATTAGCTCACATAAGATACAAGGTCTAAAAAATTTAGTCTAGTTCAACTAATGCTACTTTTTCATTTTTTAGTCGTTAAGTTAAAATTACATTTAATACTAAAGACAAAGAATAGGACCTAATGATTGATCTCAGAGAAAATAAATTATTTATAAAATTGTTGCGATATAAGCACACGTTATTGAAGCCCAAATATAAGAATATTAATACTGAAGCATCTTTCTAGTGGGAAATGATTTCTCAGGTTTGACTTTTATTCCTCAACTTTGTGTAAACAAAGGACTTCAATTGGCTTATTGCTTCAGCTGTGGCTATTATGAAAATATTTATAAATAAAAATCTCTTACCTGTTCAATAATAATTTCTTCAGACACTTCTGGCTCGTCAGTATTAACATCTTCAGGTAATTCTGGTTTATAAGTATCAACATCTTCGAGCACCTCTAGTTTACCAATATCACCTTCAGGAATTCTGTTTTAGTATCAAATTTTTTAGCACTTGTTTCCAAATTCAACGTCTTCAGAAATTTGTTTTTGTCAGATCAAAATCTTGGCACTTTGTTTGCAATTCAATCTTCAGACAATTCTGTTTTGTCAGCATCAGCATCTTCATGCGCTTCTTGTTTGACAGTATCACGTCTTCAAGCACTTCTTGCTTGTCAGTATTAAGGTCTTCGGGCAATTCTGTTTTGTCAGTATCTACAACTTCCGGCAATTCTGGTTTATTAGTATCAACATCATGCACTTTTGATTTGTCAATATCAATGTCTTCAAGTAATACTGTTTTGTCCATATCAACGTCTTTAGGAAATTCTTTTTTGCCAGAATCAACAATTGCATACGCTTTTGGTTTGAAAATATTAACTGCTTCAGACAGACCTGGTTTGTAATCATAAGCAATAAACAATTCTATTTTATCATTATCAGCATCTTCAAACAAATAAGGTTTCTCAATATCAACAACTTCAAGCAATTCTGATTTCTTTTCAAGCATCTTTAGCTAAGAGGTTATTTCTTGAAATAAAAAAAGTTCGAAATAACTACAGATCTAAGCATCCGCCTATTTACCAGCCAGTTAAAGTACTGAATATATGATATTCAGTGAGATATATAGAACACAATCTCGTGTCTCTCAAACAGATTATTTCTAATCGTAGTCCTTTTATAGGATGATGTAGAGGTGAAAGTTCACATATATATATGTAGTTATCGTAGATTTCCCCAGAAAAAGAATATTTTAGATAGTGGCATATAGAGTAAATCATATTCCCAATCAGAAGAGATATAAATGTTTACCTACAGCCGTGACAGTTTGGACATTTTCTAAAAATACTCGATAATGACTTATTATTTACGATAAAAATTCAACATAGGAACAACTATCAAGGAACTTGCGATTGGTTTTGAAACAGTTTAATTTTATGATAGTATAAGGGACAAATTTATTTATTAGTTTTAAATTTATTTTTTACAAATACATTAGAGTCCCGAAAACACAGCCTAATATGTGCTGAAGGGTGGCTGAGTTATCGATAATAAATTAAAAAAAAAAAAGGTAAGTTTGCCCAGAAAATATTTTACTGCCCATGGTTTTGTTTTCGAGAATTAAAAAGGGAAAAAATAAGATGCCCAAATATCCTTAAACAAAGGGAAAAAGGTACCTCCCTTTATAAAAGGATATAACTTTTAAATACATAAAAAGGGAAAAAATAATAAAAAACATTGTATACAGAAATTTTAAACTTGTTTAGAGATCCCACCTAAAAAAAATTTTTATGAAAGCATAAAGTTGCCTATGATAAAAAATTAAGTGTCCTATTTTTGAAAAAAACCGGGCTACGGGTCTGAAAGGGGGGTTTTAAAAACCTGCAAGGATGCAGTCGAGTTATCCGGATTGCTAAGTCTAAGTTTTTAAGTATAGTGTATTGCTTATGTACAACTGGTTATCAAAATAAGTAAACACCTTAGATTTACAAAGAATCTCTTATTAATATATTATAGGACAACCTTTGGCATCTAATTTAGCTTGGATTCTCCAAGGAATCGATTCATATAATTTTTGAATAATAGTGTTTAGAGGAATATTGTTTAGTTCTTCATGGAGATGTGAAAGTTCTGGGAGAGATGACGGTGAAGGGTATTGATTCCGTATTAAACCCTCTGAAATAGATCATATTTGTTCAATTATATAATGAGGTCTGGTGATTGTACGGGCCAAAGTAGATGTTAAGCTTCATCCTCGTGTTCATCAAACTGTGATTAAACAAGTCCCAATGCATGGATAGGTGTATAATCATCCTGGAAGATTCTATCTTTTGCAAGAAACAAAGTTTGCATTATAGGATGGACCTGATCAGCTAAGATTTCTCTATACTTCTCCCCAGTGATCCTTCCTTTCAGGGTTACGACTGTTCCAGCACAAATCCACGTCATGGCTGTCTATATCATGGCAGATCCACATATATGCTTGACAGTTTGTGACGGGGCTTAATCGGTGTTTCTACTAACTGTCCTCTTGGGATTTCCTTAGGGCCTGAATGGCAATTCTTTCCAACCAACCCAAGAGAATTTGTTTATGAATATTGGGAATCATATATATTGGAATGTTAGTTTTCGTGAGGACCCAAAAGGGCCTGGGAAAAGGGGGGAAGAAAGCAGAAGAAAGGAGAAAAAGTCAGAAAAAGGTTTTAATTTTTGTTAGTCGGCTAACGGGCACGAAAAAAAAGTGGGTCCGCCCAAAGGAGCATTCCCTTACCCGAAAAGCCAGTAGCTGTTTGAATGGGAAATAGGGGTTTTGTTCAATTAAACTTTGGGATATAACGATACTTTTAAATTGGAATTAATCTATAAAATAGATTCAGTGGTTAATTCCCCAAATTTATCAGTAATACGTTTTGCGTCTCAGCACTCTTGATCACTTCCTAGACTAGTTTTGTTGTTTTGTATATAAAAAGATCATAATAAACTGATTTTAATTAGGGGGATTTAGTGGTTCATCTTTTGTTCCTTCAGACATAGGTCGCGGGATATGGGAGAGGGTATCCCATCGGGGGAAAACGTTGGAAGGGGCAATCCATATCATACGCTTGTGCAAGTGTCCTCCGAACGTGCACCCGTCTTGTTACAGGGAAAAGTGTGAAAGACGATTCGTCAGACCATATTATTTCCTTACACTTTCAATCCACCAGATCTTGTGTGTGTGACACCACTGTAGACGATGTTTGGCATTAACATCAGTTACAAATGACTTGGGAATTGATGCTCTGCGTAAATATTCTGTTTATCAAGGTACCTTCTACTGCAACCAATGACACTGGAGAATCTAGACGCTGAATGAGCTGTTAGGTTTGCTTCGCTTTTTAGACATTATAATCCGCTTCAATACTAGTAGGTTTCTTTCAATGAACTTCTCTTTCCGTCCACTATTTTACTTTGAACAGTTTGTCTTATCAGTGAGTGTATGGTGTCATACCTCTAGACACCATACCTCTAGAAACACCTAATAGTTGGAATGTTTCGGCTTCACTTGCTCCAGGTAGACTGGCTCCTGCAATTTGACTTCTTTGAAAATCTGAGAGGTCCAACAATTTACGCTTTTGAAAAAATTCCAAGACGACACAATTTTAATAAAGGTAACACATACTACCATAATATATAAATTTCTATTTCGAGAAAAAAACTAGTAGTGGTAATTATATTTTAATACTTACGAAGCTCATTCAAAAATATTGCATTTATTCATAGGTGTTTCCATTACCTTGATAACCAACGGTAGATTTTAAAAGCTTTTTTTTATGGAAAATAATATTATAAAAATCAGTGGCGGGAGTAAGGCAGGGCCCTCACAACAGGCCCAGGGTTCAAATCGGGATGGGGGGGTACCACCCTTTTCATCCCTTCTCTGGGTCGATAAATTACCAAGCTTGCTTGGAAACTAAAAACTGGGGGTTTCGCGTGAGACTGACCACCTGACCGGAGAACATCTGCTCATTCCCCTCAGAACCCAAGGTCACATATACTGACCTAGGCACAGTGGTCCCTGGCTATCATGGGTTGTTGCACCTCTGAGTTAAGTTTTTGGATATCATAAACGATATTTTTGCTTTACTTCTAACAAAAGGTATATCTGAGTGTTTCTCAAGGCCTTACATCTATCACATTTATTTTAGCCCCAAACTCCAGGGGAGGGGGGGGAAAATTTATTTTTTTGGAAGAAATTTGATTCTGGTTTTACCCCCCTCCCCCAATTACAGCACCCAAAATTGGGTGCAAATACACCCGGTAAAAAATTTGAAAAGGTTTTTCGGGAATTTTTTTTTTTTCCAGTTTGGGGATATTTTATATTTATTTTATTTATTTTGATTATTCATTTTTTGGTTTTGTGATCTTTCGGAAATCTTTCGGAATCTTTTTTTAGAAATCGCATTAAAAATGTAATTTTATAGTAACTATCATTATATTTGCTGCTTCCGATGCACTTTATTACATTCAAATCAGGGCCGATCCTAGCAGGTGTGCAGCGCGCGCACCGTAAGCAGGCGGTCGCAGGCAGCATAAAATTCCATCAATCAAGAAAAAAATTTTACGACTTTCTCAAAATAAAACTTATAATAAATCGAATAAATATGCTGAATTTTAAAAAATTATTGAAAAATCAAAATAAATCCTGATTTCCCGTTAGTATAAACATAGTTTAAGAAAAATATAGAATGTTAATGTACAGTATGTTGGTCCACATTGTCAATAAATGTCTACTCTTTACACACATCCTTCATCCCATAGCAAAATTCGTGGCAGAGCCGGCAATACCGCAATAGAAAAGGTTTTATTATTTATCAGTGGCACTGTGTACCTTCTCAAAATAATTTTTGAGAAAGTTGCTTTGCGAAAATATCTAATATGGCTAATATTACCTAAGACACATAGGAGTGTGTTTATAAATTCAATATGTATTTGGGGAAATTAAAAGTTTTTCAGTTGAATATAATAGCCTTACAATTCAGAAGAACAAAATAGAAACAAGAAAAGATTTTTTTTGTCTATTTTTGCATTTTTATTAATGTTTTACTTTTCAGTCTTGTACAGGTAGATCAGTTTATAACGACAACGTTAAGTCAAAATATGAAAAATTCTCTAGAAGGGAGCACATTAGGTCTTCGCACGCGGGTGGTGGATACCCCAGAATCGGTCCTGATTGGAATCTATGTAATGGTCTTAAGTTCCTTTTCTTTCATTGAGAACATTTATAACCCCGTGCACCATAAAGTATCACACGGGAGCTTACATAGAAGTAAGCGTGAAGCACACATCACAAAGAAGAAAAGGATTACAACACAAACATCCATGCCTTACCCGGAATTCGAAACCAATCCCTACGGCACCGCAGTCAGCGTCACTAACAACTATATCGGAAAGGGTGACAATAGTCTAAATTTGAGGGAGGAAAAGAATTTCAAAATCCCCGACAGAGGGAAAGAGTGAAAGTTTTTTAACGTCACACTATAAAACAATGCGAAGGCTATTGGCGACGGACTTCGTAATTTTGAACCTCGATAGTGTAACGTGGCCGATCCACAGGAGCCTTCAGGCTAAACCCCTCTTCAGATATTGTAACCACACCTGTGTGCAAATATGGAAAGAGGCTTCAGGAAATAAATCCATTAGTAAATAATATCTTAAGCAAAATTTTAATTTATATTGTGTGTATGGGAGACAGATATACATTTATCTAAATAGAAACTAGATAGTGACGACCAATCACACGTAAATACTAACAAAAAAGAAAATAATTAACTTTACTTTCCTCGGTTTTTAATTTAAATAAATTTACCCAAGTATTCGTCTGGACTGTTTTTCTTAAAGGAAAACGAAGTTAAGGCTGATGGTTGTCCTAAAATCCTAGTGGATTTTAAATGATTTTTAAAAATAGTTGTCATTCAAACTCATTCCCATTATTGTTATCGAAATACCGTATTTACTCGAATCTAAGCCGCATTGTTTTCCAATGGGAAAAAAATAATAAATTGGATGCGACAATTAGAGTAATTATGGGTTCGTGTATGTGTTTAAGGGTTTCTTATAGAGTGGAAAAATAACTAATTATTCACTTCTTCTTAGTTCTCATTTTAAATTTATTTTAATTTTTTTTTAAATTGGATATCGATAAACCACTTTACACTATTTTTAATTTTTCACAAAAAGGTTTCGAACTTGGGGTGCCGCTTAGAATCGATGGCGGTTTAAATTCGAATAAATACGGTAGTTCTTTCAAAATATTTCAAGGATCAGCCGTATCAATAAGTAACTGAGCTATTACATATCTTAAATAAATATTCCAATTGATATAATTAAGAATGAATATAATCCACAATTAACATTCCAACTTTACGAGGAGATTTAGTAATAAATACTGCCAAGTGATGGCTTTCATTTTATTTGCTGTAATAACATCAAAGTGAAGGAAAATGTAAATATTTTGCACTCTTTAGGCTAATTTTCAATATATTACGAATTATCTAGGAGACAACCACTAAAAAAAACTTGAAATGGAAGCGGTTTTAATAATGTCTGTACTTCTTGAAATGCACGAAAACATTACCATAAAATCTCTAAAATACACTCTTTCTGAATCTGAAAGTAAATTTTAAGTTTATTAACAGGCGTTTGTGATATACTATTGGTTGTACTTTTAACTTTTGTTTCAAAATTTGCATTCTAATTATTCCTTGAAATAATTGCTGCAGTTAACTTAATATTCCTTACCATAATTTTCAGCTAAAACAATAACATTATAACGGTATTTTCCGCTGTACGTATTAACTGGATATATCCAGATACTTATAAAATTAACATTCGTTCAACTAACTCAGAACGTGGGAGAATGTGCGCAGGAAGGCCGCTATCAGGAATACCCATGCTTCACTAATCCAAGAACTTGTCAGTTTCTGGCGCCACAGAATTTCAACTTCTTTGTTGAAGTTAATGCCTTCAGACGAACCAGAAAGGTCACTGAAGGACGTCACGTACGTTGGAGAATGTCATTTTTGATTTCTCTACGTGAGATACTCATCTTTTAAAATGGCAATTTAGAATTTGACGAGTTTGGTCTACGAATTTTTTTTATTTAAAAAAGAAGGTGATCTATGTCAAGGGCACCCTGGTGTTACTTTCACGTGAAATGCCGAGCTATGGATGGAGATTCCCAGTAGAATTGCCAACAAGAATGTAGTGAAAAAGAATTAATTCAGGTTTCACAATGATGGATATACTGTTGCCAGATAAGTATCTAACATCTCATCTTCCTGAAATAAAATTACATTTTTTTTGAGTTGAGTACTGTATTTGCTTTTAAAATGTGAGAAAAGAAAACGGTTTTAAAACATACGTTACATTATAAGTCATGGTGTAAAAAAAATATCTAGTTTTGGTAACATATCAGTGAAGCTACGATACTAAACCGACACATATCGATGCAATTCCAGGAGGAATTAAAGCTCATGAAAGAACAGTCTTAATACGAAATTACTGATTCAAAATTAAATTAAATCACTTTTGTATTAGAAAATAAACTAAAACTAAATCAATTATCTCTAAAAGCAGTATGAAACCGTAGTCCACAGAACTAAAACAAAGGAGAAGGAGATATAAAACAAGCAATAATTATATTAATATAATGAAAAAATATATAAAGAATTGATTATAAATTTTCTTTTATGAATTCTATAAATCTATGAGACAAGAGTATAATTCGATATGATACAGTAAAACGAAATGAAATTTTTGCCTAAATCCACTATGTCATTCATTTCACAACTCTTATAGAATAAATAAAATAAAAGGAGGATAATTTTAAATCATAAATTTCAGGAAGTAGGATTTTTAAATTACATTTCATAGTAGTCGTTAACCACCGCTTCGCTGGGTATTTCATGAGGTTTGAGTGAATATTACCGTCGCACTATTCAGCTACACGAGGGCTTTTGGCGGCGGACCACGTAATTTTGAACCATAGTCAAAGGACGTGGATGACACCTGATTTGGCACCCTCTCCTAACTACCACACCACCCGGTAGGACGCGCTCTGGAAGCTCGACAGATTTTAACGCGCATCGCTGCCCATACGGCGAGTCTTTAGTGGTACTGGGCTCGAACTCATGACATGCCTGCCATGGTCCGATACCTTGACCAACCACTGGGCTACCGCAGCCCCACCGAAGGCTGTTAACGACGCGAACCTCCTTTGGGAGTTGATTTCCTCAATACCGCTTTTCCCAGATCTGTACTCAACGTAGAAACATGCTTACCAAATACCAAATTTTATCTCTGTAAGTTTAATAGTTCTAAAATTTTTTATTTATGCACCCCCTTAAGCTCCTTTGCGGGTCGATTTCCGTTAAACCCGTTCTTAGCGCATCTCTAATTAATAAAAGAAACATGTCAAATTTCAAGTCTGTGGGTATAATAGTTCAGAAGATCTCGCAATGAGTGGGGGAGTAAGTCACTTCTTTCCTATATATATATATATATATGGTTTAATAAGAAATATTTAACTGATAATTTATTAAAGAAAGGATGCACATTACTGAGAAAAAGTAGAGGAATCAAAAACATTATATGACAGGATTTTATTTAAATATATTCGCATTTCTTATGAACAATAGGAATAATGTTCTCGAAAAAGGGCAAGGTTAGTAAAACCAATATTATTTACAGTTAAAACATTGATATAAGGAAGAATAAACGCTTAAGAACACACTCACACACATAAATAAAACTGTTATATTTTAGGAAAAATTACAGGTAATATTAAGAACGATTACGAAATACATCAAAACACAAATACTTGCCCAAAGGACAGTAATTTATATCTATAAACACGCGCGTTTTCACGTTTCTAAATATTAAATTGATAATCAACAAATATCACGACTGTAGTCAATATGGCGATAGACTTCCCAAAATTACCGTTTGGTGAGAGCTTATTATTCATTTAGCACACATCAAGCATTTCTTTTTATTAATCCTTTATTTCCTTTAAACATTACTATAGAACATGCAGTTCACTTCATTTATTTACATATTTGCATAAACAATATCGGATATGAATATGGATTCGTTGGAAGAAGTAAATTCAAAAGAACTGAACACAGAGTCTATTTAAAAAGTGAAATAATTAAAAAAATAATAATAAGAGGGTATTTGTAACCATATATTGAGAAGTCTTTCTTTATGTTTATTATAATGGGCTTGATTCATGAAGTCACATGATAAAAACAAACACGTGTTTTCCATTGAATTCAAAACAAACATTAAACTAATTGTACTTGTTGTTCTATTTGTAAAACTCAGATAAAATTTCAAATTTCATATTTGGGTAAAGATGTTTAAATGTTAGGGGAAAAAATTTCTTCAAAAAGATTTTTTTAAAATTAAAAAAAGTCGTATTTTATGCTTATACTTTTAAATAAAATGCATCTTGTATACGTATGTACTTTTTAAGAGAAAGTTTCTGAAAAGAGCAAAACTTGGCAACACCGGAGCGCGTGAACTGATTAGTTGGAAACACAAGATAGTTTTTATCGTGTGACTATGACGTCACATGAGGTTTTGAAGTGATTGGCTAGAATCACGTGGCTTTCACTATCATGTGACTATGACGTCACATGAATTAACCTCATTACATTATTTACTATTATTATTTTGTAACATAGAATAGAAAGAGGTCCTTTTTATTTACAACTCTTTTCTGCCTTACTAAAGAAAAGACTTTGATTTAATAGCATTAGTGAAGTTAAAATGTAAATTATAATAGCAATGGTTTTTAATATTCAGTCTGCAGTGGCGTAACGTACACCTCGCATTTCGGAAGGCCCAAGGACTCTAAGGGGCCCAAAGATTGACTGACGCTAAGTACGTATTTGGGCTTCGGGCACTAAACCTGAGTTGTCAGAGGGGCCCTAATATTCTCCGTTACGCCACTATCAGTCTGATATATGTGAAGAATATTTACATTTTATCATAGATATACTCGTATGTAATGCTCAAAGTATAAGTACAAATTGTGTATTTTGCTTTTTTGCGAATGGTTTTGGCGCAAAAAGTATTAAAAATAGAAAGAGATTTTATCAAAATCACTTCAAAATTTTTAGAAACATATACGAGTATCACATTTGATTATTTTTCCATATAGAATTTCAAACAGTTAATTAGCATTCATTTTTTTTCAAGTAAATGTGCAGTTTTCACCACCTTGTGTATAAATTAATCACTTGAAAATCAAGTTCATAGATGGCGTACATATATGGCGGACGAGGTGTGCTCAAAAGATTAACCTACTCTAATTTTTCATGCGTAAACAATTTAAGCGAGGGAGGCGTGGTTTGCTTCACGTATAAAGACGATTACAATGGGCATGCGCGAGTTTTTCCTGTTATCAGTTGCAGCTAGTCGGCGGTTTGATTGATTGATTGATTATTAACATCCCAACAAAGCAGCACATGAGGGTTCTTCGCGAAGGACTTTGTAATTCTGAACCTCGATCGAGCGACATGGATGATGCCTAAGCTTACTCGTCCACCCTCCATACTTTCCACATCACACGAAAGAGAGGGAGGACTTAAGAGTCTCGACAGGTTTAACGTGCATCAGCCTCTCTAAAAAATGTGAGCAACACCACTGCATTAAATTTTGCATACAGCTCGGCAATTCCCAGGGTCCAGTGAGTGAGTATTTATTAATATCGCACTGTAAAGCAACATCAGGCCTATTATCACTTATTTACTTACTTCCTCGGGAGAACTGAGCTCACCCAAAGGATTTCGAGCTGCGAACCGACCCTCCTAGAAGGTAATTTATTGATATCCAAAATGAAATACATATACAAAATGATCCCGAATGAAGGACCTTCCTCAATATTTTTGAGAATAGGGCGAAGAATACGAGATTAAGTTTGGGAAACTTTACAAAAATAGCCCCTCACCGAGTTCCGGAAGGTGATTGGTAGTAAAAATAACAATGTAAATACTTAAACACTAAAAAGACATGGACATTCTTGGAAAAGAAAAAAAAGTACAAAGGGATACCACTCCTGAAAGGGAATACAGAAACGAGGGGGATCCAATATAAAGGAGAATAAAAGGTTCATAATTTTTTTTCCTGTTATATTTTTTTTGGAAGAGAGGCAGGAAGACAGTGACCACGTATGGGGATACTTGACAGGCCCGTATCAATGATACGGGGCCCTCAAGCTATAGGGTCCCCATTATGTGTAAGAATATAATCATGAAATCTCAAAAGGTTACAAATAAAGGGCCCCAAAAGGAGGTGATATAGGTCCTTCACGACTAGCTACGCCAGTGGATATTGGTGACGGAATTCACCGTAATTTTGAACTACAGTCAAGTGATGAGGACGAAACCTAAACTAGCATTTGTCTCTCCAAAATACCACACCATGTCAACGTGAGGACATTGACTCTTGACAGATTTAAAGTGCATTAACCACTTTGCATGGAGGATCTACAGTGGCACTAGAGTCGGAATTCGCTGACACGCCGGCTGCCTACCGCGGCCATTGATGGGTTGTGGGACCTTAAAAAGACGTCATGCGGAAAAACAGTTGATGGCAAAATAGAAAAAAGTTCGAAATTCTTATGTCATGGAGAATGGGGAAATTTACCATAACCGTGGCATTCGTAATAGGCATTTCAAGCGCTTTCCCCCACACACTCACACACAGTGGCAGAACTGTTCGCAAAAGCACAAATATATAAAAGGACTTTTGAAGATTTGTGTCAGTGATTCGGTAAATGTTTGAAGTTTTCGCTTAAATCGACACCAGGGCTGTGCGTAGTTTGTATTGAACTTTGGTTAGCAGGGATAACAACTGAGCAGGTACCTCCTTCTCCAAACATCCACCATGCGAACGGGGAGGGCTTTTGATCCTTGACAGATTTAACGAGCATCAGTCACTCTGCATGAGGTGGGTATTCCGTGACAAGGTTTCGAGAGCATGTGATACGCCGTCAGTAATTCGTGACTATGACCTGCGAGTCACCTCAAAAGAAGCGTTCCAGCATTTTTTTTTTTTTTGTACCGTTTCAAGAACCGTTTGGAAAAAAGTTATACTGCGCAAGGGAGAACACTAAATTGATGAAGATTATTGTAAGACTTTTGTACCTAAGTGCAGTTATTTTTTGTAAATAAAGATTAGGATAATTTTTCCCATAGTACTTAATAATAAATAACGATTAAGTTTGTGATAAGATTGATTAAGTTATTTTCTCGCATGCATTGAAATAAAATGAAAATAATTTTGAGCCACTTGAAGCTATCGCGTCTGCTTTTTATTTCAACTTGTTTTCGGTGTACCAGATCAAGATAATAGGTGATAACTATTAACACATTCGTTGCAATTTCGATCAACACATAACATGATTAGTAGAATTTGTTTTTTCTCCTTTTTTGAGCATTTATTTTTCTCTGGTAAAGAGAATTTGACTTTCTAATAGCGGATTTATTTCATTATCTTATTTAAGAACTTTATTATTCGGTATGATGCACATAGAATGATTTTATTAATATTTAAAAATACGTGTTTACAATCTATTTGGTTTCAAATATCAAAAATTCAAATTGCATCATGCAATAAGAGTTACATGTTTTTCTTGAAAATAATCAAAAAAACTTTCAATAATATATCGTTCATATAATCTGTTATATATTATCGCATCACATATTTTATTATGTTAATTTTTTCAGATGTAAATAAATATTTTTCTATGTAATTAAATTTTACATTTTCTTTAGGAAAAATACCCAGGGTGTAAAAATGGTTGAACATTTTTTAATAATTCCTATAATTAATGTATTAGCATTATAAAAAATATTAATAATTCATAATATCGATCTTAAATAATTAAAATTATATACTAGTGGGAAATTACCCCTGTCCATCTAACGGTGGAAGAACCCTCTTTGTACAGAATTATACAAAATGTTCATAGTCATGGCTCAAATTGTAAAATTGTAATTTACATGTATTATGTAATCTATTTTTTCAATATATTTTTAAGCAGGAAAAAAATATATATTCACCCAATTAACACCGTCCCTTACATTATAATGGCGTTTCAATGGAAATTTGGCGAAATATTGGCGATACAACAGCCAAGTTGGTATCGTTTTTGGCAGCCAAATTTGGAGACTTGGCAGCCATGTTGGCAAATATTTTTAGCCGACGAGGCGACCATATGGAGTACTTCGCAAAATTACTGAAGATATTTGTAACATCATGGTTGATGACGTATCGGAATTTTCGAAAGCGCTAGAAAGTGGAGGACTCCCAAGGCAAATTGTTCTTGGCGCTCCTCTTCCTTAGGGTCAACTTTTACGTTCCATTTTTACTTATGCCTTATGTGTAAACAAATATATTACAGCATCACGAAAAACTTCTTTATATAGATAGAAATATTTGTCAACAAATAAATTAAATATATATTGTAATATTAATAGTGTACATAAAATAGAAAAACATTTCGGTACTACGTATTATACTGTTGATTAATTACACCAAATCAAAAGACATTCGCAAATTCAAAAATGTCACCAAAGTGCTGTCGTCATTATTATTATTGTGTCACGAAAATGGGGAGAAATAGCTTTCCTATTTGCTACATATTCAGCATTTGGTAACGTCTTTTTTTAGAAATTGATTGACGGATAATATAAAGTATAAAATTTTCGCCCTTTAACATACAATTATGCTATCGTTTAAAAAGGGGAAATTTAAAAGAACATTTAAAGGGTGACTCTTAAAAATGAAATTTATTCTACAAATACTTGTACGACATAAATAAATTATTAAATTAACACAACAATGAACAAAAAAATATTGCTTCTCGAACTTAACATTTGATGCAGCCAATACTAGCAATAATAAAGCTTTTATACGACGTAAAAAAGGAATCAAACAAATTTTTATTTGTATCTGAGGAAGGCGGTTCCAAATTGTTTTTCATTCGAATACAAAATTTGATCTGTATCAAGTACGGGCCGAACGCCCCGAGCGAAATTTTACGATGAAATCCGCTATTCAATACATTTTTAAATAAGCGGGCCCAAAAAAGAAGTTGCGTGTTTGCACTAAAATGGCTAAATGTTTCTGATAAGTGTTTTTCCCTTTGGCAATGTCCTTTTTGTCCAGAAAAAAATTAAGACTTGAATTCTCGACCCACTGGCTATAATACAACTACTCGCTGGAACAAACTACCTCGACAACAAATCTATCCGGGAAGCAAAAAAATTAACCATTTAAAATAAAGTAAAAAAATGATTTTTGGTTTTCGCACTTTCATAATTATTACTATTCAATGCAATAACAGAATATGCATGGTAAAAAACACAAATAACTAATACAATTATGTCTTATCCACCACTTCCTTATTTAAAGTCCTTCAGTACCTAAATTCAAAAGAATAAACATCCGTGTTATTTTAATGAAGATATTGTTGTGCAAAATTTTCCCGTTCTAAACTGAGTGTAATAAAGTCGTAAATATTCTATGCAACACATGATAACTTGACATTTCTTAAACTAATGCCGTCACGTAGTGAACTTTTCATTTTGCTGTTAAGTCTCTTTTATAAAAGTGTGTTTTACATTTGGTCACGTGATGATGTAATCAAAGTACGACGAGAAAAAGATTGGAATTAGAAATTAACATGAGATTGTTAATCTTAGCAGTGTGCAAAGTAAAGCATTATTGAAATGAGAATTATTTTTGTTTTTTTAATTCTATTTTGAAAACTTTAACTTCCTGAAAACGTAATTTAGAGTTTTGTTTATATATTTTTTACGAAAGTATGTCGTGAGGGGAAAAATTCATTCTTTAAATTTTAAAAATTTTTTTTTTATTGATGGTATCACACTTAATAAATAATAACAGTACGAAAAATTTATTTTTACTCTAATAAATAAGTTTCCCAGAAATATAAAAATTATAAAAGTACATTCATACAATGCTTAATAATTTCCTAAGATCTGATAAATCACTTACCCATATCACCCGTAAAAAATTAACCAAAGTAGCCTTTAGAATTTTGATAATTTCAAAATTCATTTCTATATAAGAAACACTATCACTAACGCTGTGAATAATAGCGGGTTAGTTTTTTCTAACAATTTATTAAAAAAGATCTCAGATGAAAAATCTCAAAATATACAAAAATAAAATACATATTAAATTTAACCAGCTTTTTATTACGATTATTCTTTTCCCCGGCTGAAAAACATAATAAGAATAATTACAAACGATGCCATTAAGCAAAAATAACTTAAAAGCGACGATTATAATCAGCAAATAAATTAAGTAATTGATAAATTAGAGTTCATGAATTAACTGAGAGAGAATTAAAGCAGACGATAATAAAAAACGGAAGAGAATTTTAATTTAAAAATATCCTGAATAATTTAATAGTCAATTAAAAACTAATTTAAATAAAGAAAAGAAAATGAATTAGAACTAAATGTTTTTTAACAATAAAAGACACGAAAACGCATTTGTAAATTCTGTTTCAAATACGATAAATGTAAATCTTTTAAATGCGCATCTGTGTTAAGAGCTGTCAAAAATACAGATGTTATTTAACAACGTAAATATTTATTTCCTCTTCTTATTAATTGTTATTTTAAAAAAGGCAAACGAAAAAAAAAAATTAAAAAAGAAAGTCATTACAATTTAGTTTTAATAAGTCGATTCAAATCACTTTATAAGACACAAATTTTCAATTATTTATTTATTTAAAAATATAGTTTGAAATGTTATGGATTCTGCAAAATTTTTATTTCATTATCATAACAGTGGCCACAAAAAAGGTCTACTCTGCAATTTTTATCAAATTTAATGTTTTCGACTAATAAAAATTAATATATTGTAATTGTAATTTTTTTTATGATATCTGTAACTTGTTCTGAATGGATACATAATTTTTTAAAAATAATTATATATTTTAAAAAATTAATAAAAAGCTACTAAAAAATTACGCCAAAAAAGTCTTCGACACTAACAAAAATTTCAACTTAGCTTTACATATTGTATTTCTTTCTTAATTTAGTACTTAGTGGGATAGTTTTAGTATCTACAACACTTTTAACATCTTGGTATAGATTTAATTTTTTTTGTAATTTTTTTACTCTCCATTCTTCTGTGATTATTTTTTTACTTCACATTTTGTGTTTTATTTGTCATGTTTCTTTTTTACATCAAAATCTCCCCCAGATATGTTCTATTTAGCTAAATAAAGATTGAGGGGTTTTCATAATTTGGGGACAGTTATAGAGACAAACCCGTGGCGTACATTGAGAGCAGTGGGTTGGCGTCAACCTGTTAGAAAATGAAGTCGTCTCCAATATCCAAATTTCGCGCGGATAATTTAAAATTTCTCTTTAAAATATTTAAATAGAGTTCATGATTCACAATATCAACAAAAAATACCAAATTACCTGGTTCTGTGGCCGATTAACACCCCCACGCAAGGACCCTTCCACCTCCATGTTTTATTCATACAACTAGATTCTTAGGATTAAGTGTCAGAAAATTCAAAATTGACAGCAAATTGATTGGTATGACAATAATTCAACATTTTTGGTTCCGATGGAAATATAATAGCTTGTAAACGAAAAAGTAAGGAGTTTAATCCCATGAATTTAAGTGGAACAAGAACTCCTCCACCTCCATGCTTCAGCATTGAAGTGAATGTGTTCTGGTTGGGGTGTAAAATTTGGCCTCAAAAGGAATTTGG